>NC_069409.1:71294912-71302412 GCF_026875155.1 Cherax quadricarinatus
TCGTTAGATACCAGAGAGGAGCGTGAGTGGTTTGCGTAGGATCTCTGCTCCTTCTATCAACATTCCTAAGTCACCAGAGATCCCAGGACCACGAGGAGCCAGGATCACAACATACAAAGTACTCAGAAGTATCCAAAATTCTGAAAGAAGAAATTTTTTTTAATTGATAGGAATGAGGTTACACTACGGGAAATATATTGTTATAGGATTTTAAAGGAATGAACTTATTGTCAGTGTGAGAGTAATGAAATTAGAATGTTTTGGTATATTATGATTAAATGAAGAGAAGAATAAATCAGAAGATAGAATGAGGATTAAGAGGGATACATCGGAGCGGTGTTGAAAGTATGGCACTGCGGGGGACAGCTGAGCCAAGCCGGGGATCAGAGGCTAGAGGTCAACTCCAGCAAGTAAACACCAGGGGTGAACACACACAAGCACACAGACGCACAGAGAACACACGCACACACACATACACACACACAAATGCAAAGTCATGAAGATCGGGGAAGGGCAAAGAAGACCGCAGACAGAGTATAGGCTAGGTGGACAAAGACTACAGACCTTCACTCAGGGAGAAAGACCTTGGGGTGACCATAACACCGATCACATCACCGGAGGCACACATCAGCCAAATAACTGCTGCAGCATACGGGCGCCTGGCAAACCTGAGAATAGCGTTCCGATGCCTTAATAAGGAATCGTTCAAGACACTGTACACTGTGTATGTTAGGCCCATACTGGAGTATGCAGCACCAGTCTGGAACCCACACCTGGTCAAAGCCCGTCAAGAAGTTAGAGAAAGTACAAAGGTTTGCAACAAGGCTAGTCCAGAGCTCAAGGGAATGTCGTACGAGGAAAGGTTAGAGGGAAATGGACTGACGACACTGGAGGACAGAAGGGTCAGGGGAGAATGATAACGACATACAAGATACTGCGGGGAATAGACAAGGTGGACAGAGATAGGATGTTCCAGAGAGGGGACACAGGGACAAGGGGTCACAACTGGAAGCTGAAGACTCAGACGAGTCACAGGGACGTTAGGAAGTATTTCTTCAGTCATAGAGTTGTCAGCAAGTGGAATAGCCTAGCAAGTGAAGTAGTGGAGGCAGGAACCATACATAGTTTTAAGAAGAGGTATGACAAAGCTCAGGAAGCAGAGAGAGAGAGGATCCAGTAGCGATCAGTGAAGAGGCGGGGCCAGGAGCTGAGTCTCGACCCCTGGAACCACAATTAGGTGAGTACAATTAGGTGAGTACACACACATACACACACACAGAAACGAAGCACTAAATTATAGACCAGTGTCACTGACAAGTATAGTATGCAAAGTCTTGGAGTCTCTGGAGGAGAGTGGTGGAGCACCTGGAGGAACAACATTATAAACGACAGCCAGCACGGATTCGTGGAATCCTGTGTCAAAAACCTACTAGAGTTTTATGGCAAGGTAACTGAAGTAAGAAATGAGAGGGAGGGGTGGGTGATTGCATTTTCTTGGACTGCAAGAAGGCCTTCGACACAGTTCCTCACAAGAGATTAGTACAGAAGCTAGAGGAACAGGCACATATAACAGGAAGGGCACTGTAATGGGTCAGAGAATACATAACAGGGAGGCAACAGCGAGTCATGGTCCGTGATGAGGTATCACAGTGGGCGCCAATGACGAGCGGGGTCCCACAGGGGTTAGTCCTGGGACCAGTGCTATTCTTGGTATATGTGAACGACATGACGGAAGGGATAGACTCAGAAGTGTCCCTGTTTGCAGATGACGTGAAGCTGATGAGGAGAATTAAATCAGATGCGGACCAGACAGGTCTACAAAGAGACCTGGACAGGCTGGATGTGTGGTCCCGAAACTGGCTCCTAGAATTTAACCCCGCGAAATGCAAAGTCATGAAGGTCGGAGGAGGGCAAAGAAGACCGCAGACAGAGTATAGGCTGGAGGCCAAAGGCTGCAAACCTCACTCAAGGAGAAAGACCTAGGAGTGAGTATAATACCGAGTACATCGCCAGAAGCACACATTAACCAGATAACTACTGCGGTATATGGGCGCCTGGCAAACCTGAGAATAGCGTTCCGGTACCTCATTAAAGAATCGTTCAAGACTTTATACAATGTGTAAGTCAGGCCCATACAGGAGTACGCAGAACCAGTTTGGAACACACATCTGGTCAAACACATCAAGAAATCAGAGAAAGTGCAAAGGTTTGCAACAAGGTTAATTCCAGAGCTAAGGGGAATGTCCTACTAAGAAAGGTTAAGGGAAATCGTTCTGACAACACTGGAGGACAGGAGGGTTAGGGGAGACATGATAACGACATACAAAATACTGCGGGGAATAGACAAGGTGGACAGAGACAGGATGTTCCAGAAATGGGACACAGAAACAAGGGGTCACAATTGGAAGCTGAAGATTCAGATGAGTCAAAGGGATGTTAGGAAGTATTTCTTCAGTCATAGAGTAGTTAGGAAGTGGAATAGTCTGGCAAGCGATGTAGTGGAGGCAGGAACTATACATAGTTTTAAGACGAGGTATGATAAAGTTCATAGAGCAGGGGAAGAGTGGACCTAGCAGTGGTCGGTGAAGAGGCGGGGCCAGGAGCTGAGTCTCGACCCCTGCAACCACAATTAGGAGAGTAACACACAACACATACAACCACACGCACCACCACACACCACACACACACACACACACACACACACCACACACACAACACATACACACACACACACACACACACAACACAGATACCTCAAAGGCAATGGGGCCAGATAACATCTCCCATGGGTATTGAGAGGGGAGCAGAGGCGCTATGTGTACCCAAAACAACAATATTCAATACATCTATCGAAACAGGGAGATTGCCTGAGGCATGGAAAACAGCAAATGTAGTCCCAATCTTTAAAAAAGGAGACAGACATGAAGCATTAAACTACAGACCAGTGTCACTGACATGTATAGTATGCAAAATCATGGAGAAGATTATCAGGAGAAGAGTGGGGAACACCTAGAAAGGAATGATCTCATCAACAGCAGCCAACTGGTTTCAGGGACGGAAAATCCTGTGTCACAAACCTACTGGGTTCTATGACATGGTGACAGCATAAGACAAGAGAGAGAGGGGGGGGGGTGGATTGCATATTCTTGGACTGCAAGAAGGCGTTTGGGCACAGTTCCACACAAGAGATTGGTGCAAAAACTGGAGGACCAACAGGGATAACAGGGAAGGCACTACAATGGGTCAGGGAATACTTGTCAGGAAGACAGCAGAAATCATGGTACGTGGCGAGGTGTCAGAGTGGGCACCTGTGACCAGCGGGGTCCCACTGGGGTCAGTCCTAGGACCAGTGCTGTTTCTGGTATTTGTGAACGACATGACGGAAGGAATAGACTCTGAGGTGTCCCTGTTTGCAGATGACGTGAAGTTGATGAGAAGAATTCACTCGATCGAGACCAGGGAGAACTACAAAGGGATCTGGACAGGCTGCAGACCTGGTCCAGCAATTGGCATCCTGGAGTTCAATCCCACCAAGTGCAAAAGTCATGAAAATTGGGGAAGGGCAAAGAAGACCGCAGACGGAGTACAGTCTAGGGGGCTAGAGACTACAAACCTCATCAAGGAAAAAGATCTTGGGGTGAGTATACACCAGGAATCCCCTGAAACGCCATAAACCCAAAATAACTGCTGCAGCATAGGGGCGCCTAGAAAACCTCGAACAGCATTCCGACATCTTAATAAGGAATCGTTCAGGACCGTACCCGTGTACGTTGGGCCCCATATTGGAGGTATGCGGCACCAGTTTGGAACCCACACCTAGCAAGCACATAAAGAAACTAGAGAAAGTGCAATGGTTTGCAACAAGACAAGTCCCAGAGCAAAGGGAGGTATGTCCTAGAGGAGAGGTTAAGGGAAATCAACCTGACGACACTGGAGGACAGGAGAGATAGGGGGGACATGACAACGACATCAAAATACTGAGAGGAATTGACAAGGTGGACAAAGACAGATGTTCCAGAGATTGGACACAGAAAACAAGGGGACACAGTTGGAAGTTGAAGACACAGATGAATCACAGGGATGTTAGGAAGTATTTCTTCAGCCACAGAGTAGTCAGTAAGTGGAATAGTTTGGGAAGCGATGTAGTGGAGGCAGGATCCATACACAGCTTTAAGCAGAGGTATGATAAAGCTCACGGTTCAGGGAGAGTGACCTAGTAGCGATCAGTGAAGAGGCGGGGACAGGAGCTCGGACTCGACCCCCGCAACCTCAACTAGGTGAGTACAACTAGGTGAGTACACACACACACACACACACACACACACACACACACAGTAGAGCTACAAGTGGAGGGAGAAGCAGGAAGGCCAGGACGAATGAAGCCAAACTACAAGAAAGGGGACTACACAGGAATGAGGAACTTCCTGAACGGGGTTCAGTGGGACAGAGAACTGGCAGGGAAGCCAGTTAATGAGATGATGGAATATGTAGCAACAAAATGCAAGGAGGCTGAGGAGAGGTTTGTACTCAAGGGTAACAGGCATAATGATAAAGCCAGGATGAGCCCATGGTTTACCCAAAGGTGCAGGGAGGCAAAAACCAAGTGTGCCAGGGAATGGAAGAAATATAGAAGGCAAAGGACCCAGGAGAATAAGGAGAGCAGTCGTAGAGCCAGAAACGAATACGCACAGATAAGAAGGGAGGCCCAAAGACAATATAAAAATGACATAGCAGCGAAAGCCAAATCTGACCCGAAACTGTTGTACAGCCACATCACGAGGAAAACAACAGTCAAGGACCAGGTAATCAGGCTAAGGAAGGAAGGAGGAGAGACAACAAGAAATGACCGTGAAGTATGTGAGGAACTCAACAAGAGATTCAAAGAAGTGTTCACAGAGGGGGAACAGAAGGGCTCCAGAAAGACGGAGAGGTGGGGCACACCACCATGTGCTAGACACAGTGCACACAACCGAGGAAGAAGTGAAGAGGCTTCTGAGTGAGCTAGATACCTCAAAGGCAATAGGGCCAGATAACATCTCTCCATGGGTATTGAGAGAGGGAGCAGAGGCGCTATGTGTACCCCTAACAACAATATTCAATACATCTATCGAAACAGGGAGATTGCCTGAGGCATGGAAGACAGCAAATGTAGTCCCAATCTTTAAAAAAGGAGACAGACATGAAGCATTAAACTACAGACCAGTGTCACTGACATGTATAGTATGCAAAGTCATGGAGAAGATTATCAGGAGAAGAGTGGTGGAACACCTAGAAAGGAATGATCTCATCAACAGCAGCCAACATGGTTTCAGGGACGGGGAAATCCTGTGTCACAAACCTACTGGAGTTCTATGACATGGTGACAGCAGTAAGACAAGAGAGAGAGGGGTGGGTGGATTGCATATTCTTGGACTGCAAGAAGGCGTTTGACACAGTTCCACACAAGAGATTGGTGCTAAAACTGGAGGACCAAGCAGGGATAACAGGGAAGGCACTACAATGGATCAGGGAATACTTGTCAGGAAGACAGCAGCGAGTCATGGTACGTGGCGAGGTGTCAGAGTGGGCACCTGTGACCAGCGGGGTCCCACAGGGGTCAGTCCTAGGACCAGTGCTGTTTCTGGTATTTGTGAACGACATGACGGAAGGAATAGACTCTGAGTGTCCCTGTTTGCAGATGACGTGAAGTTGATGAGAAGAATTCACTCGATCGAAGACCAGGCAGAACTACAAAGGGATCTGGACAGGCCTGCAGACCTGGTCCAGCAATTGGCTCCTGGAGTTCAATCCCACCAAGTGGCAAAGTCATGAAAAATTGGGGGGAAGGGGGAAAGAAGACCGCAAAACGGAGTACAGTCTAGGGGGCCAGAGACTACAAACCCACTCAAGGAAAAAGATCTTGGGCTGAGTATAACACCAGGCACATCTCCTGAAACGCACATCAACCAAATAAAATGCTGCAGCATATGGGCGCCTAGCAAACCTCAGAACAGCATTCCGACATCTTAATAAGGAATCGTTCAGGACCCTGTACACCGTGTACGTTAGGCCCATATTGGAGTATGCGGCACCAGTTTGGACCCACACCTAGCCAAGCACGTAAAGAAACTAGAGAAAGTGCAAAGGTTTGCAACAAGACAAGTCCCAGAGCTAAGAGGTATGTCCTACGAGGAGAGGTTAAGGGAAAACAACCTGACGACACTGGAGGACAGGAGAGATAGGGAGGACATGATAACGACATACAAAATACTGAGAGGAATTGACAAGGGGGACAAAGACAGGATGTTCCAGAGATTGGACACAGTAACAAGGGGACACAGTTTTGGGAAATTGAAGACACAGATGAAACACAGGATGTTAGGAAGTATTTCTTCAGCCACAGAGTAGTCAGTAAGTGGAATAGTTTGGGAAGCGATGTAGTGGAGGCAGGATCCATAAAATAGCTTTAAGCAGAGGTATGATAAAGCCACGGTTCAGGGAGAGTGACCTAGTAGCATCAGTGAAGAGGCGGGGCAGGAGCTCGGACTCGCCCCGCAACCTCAACTAGGTGAGTACAACTAGGTGAGTACACACACAACACACACACACACAAAACACACACACACACACACACACACACACACACACACACACCCGGTATGGAAGACGGCAAATGTAGTTCCCATTTTTAAAAAAGGAGACAGAAAAGAGGCACTAAACTATAGACCTGTGTCATTGACGTGTATAGTATGCAAAATTATGGAGAAGATTATCAGGAGGAGAGTGGTGGAAACACCTGGAACGGAACAAGAGTATAACTGCCAACCAACACGGATTCACGGAAGGCAAATCCTGTGTCACAAACCTTCTGGAGTTTTATGTAAAATAACAGAAGTAAGACAAGAGAGAGAGGGGTGGGTTGATTGCATCTTCTTGGACTGCAAGAAGGCCTTTGACACAGTTCCTCACAAGAGATTAGTGCAGAAGCTAGAGCAATCAGGCGATATAACAGGAAGGGCACTGCAATGGATCAGAGAATACCTGACAGGGAGGCAACAACGAGTCATGGTACGTAATGATGTATCACAGTGGGCACCTGTTGACGAGCGGGGTCCCACAGGGGTCGGTCCTAGGACCAGTGCTATTTTTGGTATATGTGAACGACATGACGGAAGGGTTAGACTCAGAAGTGTCCCTGTTTGCAGATGATGTGAAGTTAATGAGGAGAATTAAATCTGATTAGGACCAGGCAGGACTTCAAAGAGACCTGGACAGACAGGACACCTGGTCCAGCAAATGGCTTCTCGAATTTAATCCTGCCAAATGCAAAGTCATGAAGATAGGGGAAGGGCACAGAAGACCACAGGGCAGAGTATAGGCTAGGTGGCCAAAGACTGCAAACCTCACTCAAGGAGAAAGATCTTGGGTGAGTATAAACACCGGCATGTCTCCGGAAGCACACATCAATCAGATAACTGCTGCAGCATATGGGCGCCTGGCAAACCTGAGAACAGCATTCCG
>NC_069409.1:71309912-71312412 GCF_026875155.1 Cherax quadricarinatus
TCCCAAGACTTCAAGCTTTCAACGCTGCTGACATCCCAAGACTTCAAGCTTTCAACGCTCCTGACATCCCAAGACTTCAAGCTTTCAACGCTGCTAACATCCCAAGACTTCAAGCTTTCAAAGCTGCTAACATCCCAAGACTTCAAGCTTTCAACGCTGCTAACATCCCAAGACTTCAAGCTTTCAACGCTGCTGACATCCCAAGACTTCAAGCTTTCAACGCTGCTAACATCCCAAGACTTCAAGCTTTCAACGCTGCTAACATCCCAAGACTTCAAGCTTTCAAAGCTGCTAACATCCTAAGACTTCAAGCTTTCAACGCTGCTAACATCCCAAGACTTCAAGCTTTCAACGCTGCTAACATCCCAAGACTTCAAGCTTTCAACGCTGCTAACATCCCAAGACTTCAAGCTTTCAACGCTGCTAACATCCCAAGACTTCAAGCTTTCAACGCTGCTAACATCCCAAGACTTCAAGCTTTCAACGCTGCTAACATCCCAAGACTTCAAGCTTTCAACGCTGCTGACATCCCAAGACTTCAAGCTTTCAACGCTCCTGACATCCCAAGACTTCAAGCTTTCAACGCTGCTAACATCCCAAGACTTCAAGCTTTCAAAGCTGCTAACATCCCAAGACTTCAAGCTTTCAACGCTGCTAACATCCCAAGACTTCAAGCTTTCAACGCTGCTGACATCCCAAGACTTCAAGCTTTCAACGCTGCTAACATCCCAAGACTTCAAGCTTTCAACGCTGCTGACATCCCAAGACTTCAAGCTTTCAACGCTGCTAACATCCCAAGACTTCAAGCTTTCAACGCTGCTAACATCCTAAGACTTCAAGCTTTCAACGCTGCTAACATCCCAAGACTTCAAGCTTTCAACGCTGCTAACATCCCAAGACTTCAAGCTTTCAACGCTGCTAACATCCCAAGACTTCAAGCTTTCAACGCTGCTGACATCCCAAGACTTCAAGCTTTCAACGCTGCTAACATCCCAAGACTTCAAGCTTTCAACGCTGCTGACATCCCAAGACTTCAAGCTTCCAACGCTGCTGACATCCCACGAAACAAGGATTTGAACTGGATTTTTGGGGGCTGTGGAGGTACAAATATACCGATTTCCCTCCACAAAATAGGCAGTATTTTTTGCACAGTGTTGACTGTGCAAAAAAAGCCTGGTGTTGACAGCAGGCTGCAGCAGCCACCTTCCCGACTCACCGTCCACTGAGTCACGACTCTCACCTTAAATTTGCTAGCCTACGGCTACCCATCCTCAGTACGCCTTTATTACATTCTCGTTTATGAAATCTTAATTAATCCCCATCTTCATTAAAGGTAATTAATTAACTAGAGTGCCGCCGTGGGTATAGCAGATGATAATTATCTAGCAGTGTCTCAGTTATTATGGTAATTAAGAGGTTAATAACGTCAGGTGAAGAGATTAGTTAATCCGACGAGGCAGGAAGACACGAGGAGGAATTACGTACACGAGAGGGGATTACATACAAGAGGGATGATTACATCCTGGGTAAATATACGAAGAAACATGACAGACTCACTCACATGGAGGGAGTAAAACTGGTGATACACTGAGAACGATGTTCGCCCATAGACTGAGGTCGTCTTCTGATCTCACCTAAGCTGATCTTATCTAACCTAAATTAATCTAGTAAAACTGCTAATCCTCGCTGTACACCAACAAAGAACTAAACACACACACTCGTGTGTGTATATTATATATATATATATATATATATATATATATATATATATATATATATATATATATATATATTATATATATATATATATATATTATATATATATATATATATATGGAAACAGTAATAAAGGCTTGTAATAATACACAAGTTTCTCGGAGATTTGATCTGGGATGTGTGGAGTAAGAATGCTTGGCAGAAGTTATACGAGCAGTGAAGATTCTCTGTACATTTTTCAGCTCTGGTTACTCGTGCCTTCAAGGGGGCTGTTAGAACGCAGCAAATTTACAACTTAGAAAGAACGAGTGACTTAATGAGTGTCATCATTGGCTTGACATCTCTTGTTTTATCATGTGGGAGTTCGAACACGTGGATAGGGTAAAGTAATACTCACGTAGGCTGGAAGTACGTATAATTACGGATAATGTGGGGAGCGCCCTAACAGCCGTAACCTTGTCTCCTTGCTCACTCTCGTAACACTGACTGGCCGCCCACAGTACCCATATGTGAGGGGGTCTTTGAATACTGCTGTGGTCAGCACAATATGAATACAGACAGTGACTCAGGCAGAGACGGTTGGTAGTGAGTCATCTACTGGTACACTGGTTACTGGTAACTGGTTACTACTACTGAGGGTTTAGATTTTTTTTAATTATCTAACCTACCGTTTTTCTTGCAGTTGCTATAATAAAATTGTTGTGTTCCTTGAACGTGAGATTTTCTAACACCATCACTCTCCTATCTCTTGCATTTGACTTACACTCTGTTGAGTGGGTTTAGT
>NC_069409.1:71317412-71332412 GCF_026875155.1 Cherax quadricarinatus
AACTAGCCAATAGAGCTAGTTATCCTATGTTGCCTTTGTACTCTATTATGTCTATTTTGCCCATATTGCTTATGTTGCCCATATTGCTTATGTTGCCCATGTTGTCTGTATCGTCTATGTTACCATAGCACCTCGGTAAACACATTATTTCCCAGCATTTATAAACAGTCTTCTGTACATTTGTAAAATGCGCAGTTTGTGTCTCTCCACAACTCACTGCTTGACAGTCCTTCTTGACTGAATTCAGGTAAGTCGTAATATCATATTGAACCCTGGGGTAGATCCCAGGTCAGTGGAACCATCGGTAGGGAGAGAAGAGGCTCAGATCAGCGTGTGTCACACGGTGAACGGCAACTAGAGAACACTACACTCGGATCTTGTGTCGTAGCGCTCAGAAACATGTGCGGAGTACACAGAGTTGGTATCACGGGGTGAGTGAAGGTAAGTGGTGTCTCGGGTCAATGTGGACTGCACGTCAGGAGCGGCAGCAACACTGCATGAGTTCACTCAGCAACAAGACTGAGGAAGTGACCACAATCTTTCAAGACTGAGGGACAGAACACCTATCAAGACCGAGGGACTGAACACCTTACATCAAGATTGAGGGACTGATTACCTCGTCTATTACTGTCTCCAGAACGTAGTTACTCTGCTGAATTAATATAGCAATGGAAGGTGAAACATACTGAGAGGAAAGACATCTAGGTGTTGCACACGTGACTTGTTTAACGACTTGTGAGTTCTGTAGACGACTGATATAATGATTCTGACGACTACACTGGAGGTACTCACATACATTGACTACTACACTGGAGGTACTCACATACATTGACTACTACACTGGAGGTACTCACATACATTGACTACTACACTGAGGTACTCACTACATTGACTACTACACTGGAGGTACTCACAACATTGACTACTACACTGAGGTACTCACATACATTGACTAAATACATTGGGGGTACTCCCCATACATTGACTACTACACTGGAGGTACTCACATACATTGACTACTACACTGGAGGTACTCACATACTTACAGTGACTACTACACTGGAGGTACTCACATACATTGACTACTACACTGGAGGTACTCACATACATTGACTACTACACTGGAGGTACTCACATACATTGACTACTACACTGGAGGTACTCACATACATTGACTACTACACTGGAGGTACTCACATACTTACAGTGACTACTACACTGGAGGTACTCACATACATTGACTACTACACTGGAGGTACTCACATACATTGACTACTACACTGGAGGTACTCACATACATTGACTACTACACTGGAGGTACTCACATACATTGACTACTACACTGGAGGTACTCACATACATTGACTACTACACTGGAGGTACTCACATACATTGACTACTACACTGGAGGTACTCACATACATTGACTACTACACTGGAGGTACTCACATACTTACAGTGACTACTACACTGGAGGTACTCACATACACTGACTACTACACTGGAGGTACTCACATACACTGACTACTATACTGGAGGTACTCACAGACTTACACTGACTACTACACTGGAGGTACTCTCATACTTACACTGACTACTACACTGGAGGTACTCACAGACTTACACTGACTACTACACTGGAGGTACTCACATACTCACACTGACTACTACACTGGAGGTACTCACAGACTTACACTGACTACTACACTGGAGGTACTCACAGACTTACACTGACTACTACACTGGAGGTACTCACATACTCACACTGACTACTACACTGGAGGTACTCACAGACTTACAGTGACTACTACACTGGAGGTACTCACATACACTGACTACTACACTGGAGGTACTCACAGACTTACGCTGACTACTACACTGGAGGTACTCACAGACTTACAGTGACTACTACACTGGAGGTACTCACATACTTACACTGACTACTACACTGGAGGTACTCACATACTAACACTGACTACTACACTGGAGGTACTCACATACTTACACTGACTACTACACTGGAGGTACTCACATACTTACACTGACTACTACACTGGAGGTACTCACATACTTACACTGACTACTACACTGGAGGTACTCACATAGTTACACTGACTACTACACTGGAGGTACTCACATACTCACACTGACTACTACACTGGAGGTACTCACATACTTACTGACTACTACACTGGAGGTACTCACAGACTTACACTGACTACTACACTGGAGGTACTCACATACACTGACTACTACACTGGAGGTACTCACAGACTTACAGTGACTACTACACTGGAGGTACTCACATACACTGACTACTACACTGGAGGTACTCACAGACTTACACTGACTACTACACTGGAGGTACTCACATACTTACACTGACTACTACAATGGAGGTACTCACATACTTACACTGACTACTACACTGGAGGTACTCACATACTTACACTGACTACTACACTGGAGGTACTCACATACTCACACCGACTACTACACTGGAGGTACTCACATACTCACACTGACTACTACACTGGAGGTACTCACATACTTACACTGACTAAACGAAACATGTTGGGAAGATGTCTTAAATGACATGGATCCAAACCAGTGCCTTGAAAGGATCAACTTCCTGGTAGCCGAAGCATGTTCTAGGCATATTCCCCTAAGAAAGAAGAAGAGCAGGAGTAAACTGGAGAGAAAAAGACGCTCCCTCTACAGAAGACGACAAAGAGTCACAGCTCCTCAGGAGTGCTAGAATATCTGATACACGAAAGGAGGCGCTGACCAGGGAAGTGGAAACTATCGAACTTAAGCTAAATGACTCTTACAGGAACCAGGAGAGGCAGGAGGAGCTTAAAGCTATTAGTGAAATTGAAAGAAATTCAAAATATTTCTTTTCATATGCCAAAAACAAGGCAAATACCACATCTAGTATCGGGCCCTTACTCAGACAGGATGGGACTTACACAGACGACAACAAGGAAATGAGTGAAATATTGAAATCCCAGTACGACTCTGTGTTTAGTGAACCACTAATCGGTCTGAGGATCGACGACCCAAATGATTTCTTCATGAATGAGCCTCAAAACTCCATAAATGTATGCCAGATTTCCGACATTACCCTAACTCCGATAGATTTCGAAAAAGCCATTGACAACATGCCTATGCACTCAGCCCCGGGCCCAGACTCGTGGAACTCTGTTTTCATTAAGAACTGCAAGAAACCCCTCTCGCGTGCCCTAAGTACACTATGGAGGAGGAGCTTGGACATGGGTGAAATTCCACAGTCACTTAAAACAACTGATATAGCCCCACTCCATAAAGGTGGCAGCAAAGCATTAGCTAAGAACTATAGACCAATAGCTCTGACGTCCCACATCATAAAAATCTTTGAAAGAGTGCTAAGAAGCAGGATTGCAAATCACCTGGATTCCCAAAATCTGCACAATCCAGGGCAACATGGGTTCAGGGCAGGTCGCTCCTGCCTCTCACAACTACTGGATCACTATGACATGGCCTTGGATGCACTGGAAGAAAATCAGAATGCAGATGTAATATACACAGACTTTGCAAAAGCATTTGACAAATGCGATCATGGCGTAATAGCCCATAAAATACGTGCTAAAGAAATAACTGGGAAAGTGGGGAGATGGATCTTCAACTTCCTAACAAATCGAACACAAAGAGTAGTGGTCAACAGAGTTAAATCGGAGGCTGCCATAGTGAAGAGCTCTGTTCCACAAGGCACAGTAAATCGCCCCCATCTTATTCCTTATCCCCATATCAGACATAAACAGAGATATACACCACAGCACCGTATCATCCTTTGCGGATGATACTAGGATCTGCATGAGGCTGTCATCTGCTGAGGACGCGGTTAACCTCCAAGAAGATATAAATAAGTTTTCCAGTGGGCAACGGTAAACAATATGATGTTCAATGAGGACAAATTCCAACTACTCCGTTATGGAAAACTGGAGGAGATAATAACTAGAAAAGAGTATACACTGACTCGGCCACACAATAGAGCGGAAAAATAATGTAAGGGACCTGGGAGTAGTAATGTCTGAGGATCTCACTTTCAAGGATCACAACAGTGCCACATCGCACGTGCAAAGAAAATGATAGATGGATAATGAGAACTTCAAACGAGAGATGCCAAGCCCATGATGATCCTTTTCAATCACTTGTTCTCTCTAGGCTGGAATACTGCTGTACATTAACATCTCCATACAAAGCAGGTGAAATCGCAGATCTAGAGAGTGTACAAGATCCTTTACTGCACGTATAAGTTCTGTCAGCACCTTAACTACTGGAACAGCTTGGAAGCACTTGACTTGTACTCGTTGGAACGCAGGAGGGAGAGATATATCATAATCTACACTTGGAAAATCTGGAAGGAATGGTCCAAATCTGCACACAGAAATCACTCCCTACGAAAGTAAAAGACTGGGCAGGCGTGCAAAATGCCGCCAATAAAAAGTAGGGCGCCATTGGTACACTAAGAGAAAACACCATAAGTGTCCTGGGCCCAAAACTGTTCAACAGCCTCCCATCAAGCATTAGGGGAATTGCCAATAAACCCCTGGCTGCCTTCAAGAGAGAGCTGGACAGATACCTAAAGTCAGTGCCGGATCAGCCGGGCTGTGGCTCGTACGTTGGACTGCGTGCGGCCAGCAGTAACAGCCTAGTTGATCAGGCCCTGATCCATCGGGAGGCCTGGTCATGGACCGGGCCGCGGGGGCGTTGATCCCCGGAATAACCTCCAGGTAACCTCCAGGACTACTACACTGGAGGTACTCACACTGACTACTACGGTTTATTGGCTACTAGTATACTGCATAACCATACATGGCACTGCCCTTACATATACTGTATTATTATACAGTAGAGGAAGAAATATACATATCTCTCTCTCTCTCTCTCTCTCTCTCTCTCTCTCTCTCTCTCTCTCTCTCTCTCCTCTCTCTCTCTCTTTCTCTTTCTCTCTCTCTCGCTCTCTTTTTGTCTCTCTTTCTCTATCACAAACGTGGCCTCGTGTAGCCAATTATCTGAGTGTTGATACCAGGAAAAGTAGGGAGGGGAGAGCAGGGAGAGGGGAGAGAGGGAGAGGGGAGAGAGGGAGAGGGGAGAGCAGGAGAAGGGAGAGAGGGAGAGGGGAGAGAGGGAGGAGGAAAAGAGAGAGAGGGGAGAGAGAGAGGGTGGGAAGGGTCTCCCCTCCTCCTTGCCTTCAGACTGCTTCAAGGTTGTTTGTTAATTCAGATATTGATTTTGAAATTAGATATCAATGAGTCTTTGTGAACGTTACGTTTGATGGCGTCTGAGTGATGGAGGAGGAGGGGGAGGAAGAAGAGGAGGAAATAAGAGGAAGAGGAAGAGGAAGAGGAGGAGGAAGGGTGTAACCATGTTGCTCTCTCTCTCTTTCTTTCTTTCTTCTCTTTTTTTTCTTTTATTCAAGGTTTGACGAGCTTAGGTTAAGGATTGCTAACTTTATTGACAAGTTAAGAGCTGTAACCTACATCAGCGCATTTAAAAGCCTTTTTTTTATTATTATGAGATATACAAGTAGGGAACAGGATGAAGTTGGAGCCATCTGTGGGCCAGCTATTTCATTTGATAAGCTGGCTTTTTTTAACTGATATCATTATGCTGCACGAACATGTTCCAGACTCGAGTCATCCTGGGAATAAATGATCTCGGATGTAGTGATGTTCTGGAGAAGGCTTCAGTCAGAGTGAAGTTGCTGCCTGCTCCCCGTCTTGTGGTATAGAAGCTCACTTCTCTCTGTCCTCGGAGTGGAGCCAAATGTTGTACTATTAACTTTGTACATAACGGTAAGGCCACTCACATCCCTTCGGTGTTGAAGGCTCTGCTGAAACGCAGAGCTATCCAGGATGGGTCCAGGCGAGAGATGAGGCGTCTTACTCTGTCTCTACTCTGTCAAGAAGTCACAGATTAGACGGAGGGCAGGCAATCCAAGAAAGTGGAGCATACTCAAGGCGTGAATGTACTTGTGCCTCGTACAGAATCTTGCAACCTCTGCTGCCGAGCAGATGCGAGATTCGTCGAAGTGCTGTAAGCTTCCTGGCTGCCTAATTTGCAAGATTTACAACGTGATTCTTCATAGTCAGTTTGGAGTAAAATTTCACCCCAAGGATATCAACTTCTTCCCTTGGTACCAACACTCTCCCATTCATACTTGCTACTGCTCCGGCATTACCATCATGGTTCCTAGAGACCATCAGCTTTTGTGTTTTCTCAGCTGCAAATGTTACCTGCCATCGGTTTTCCCAAGCTGATGTAGCTCTTAGCTGGAGGTTGATGTAGCTTAAAAGCTGGATAAGTAAAAGTCAGAGTACAGTCGTCTGCATATGCATGGGATTCTGGGATTCTCTCTCTCTCTCTCTCTCTCTCTCTCTCTGCTCTTACATGCGTAGATCTATTACTACTACTAAGAGGAAGAGTCTTGCTGTGACCTGGGAGTGAAACACTCATCTCAACTCTCCAGGTTAATGGCATACAACATAAAAAGCAGCATAACACACAATATAACATCATAACATACAGCATGAACCCACTAGGGGGGCGAAACGTTTCCTTTAATAAATGCCCTTAACTCTACCTCCCCACTCTCTCAATCCCTCCGTCCCTCCCTTCCCCCTGGGGAACAAAAAAAAACAAAAAAAGGAGAAGCTAGGCGGCTACAAGACTGACTCCTAAATTTGGATAAATCGCATTTGGAACGAGAAATGTTGTGTTGTGTCTATGGTGGGCGAGAGTGAGAGATCACTGCCAGGAAGTGTTGCACCCTTACCGAGGTCAGTGTGGCTCACGAATGGAAGAGGAACGTATTCATTTTTGAAGATCTGATTCCGTGGATGATAGTGATGTAACGAGAGGAGATCTTGTTGAACTGAAAGCTAATGAAGGAATCCCAATGAAAAGGGAATCAACGAGGGCAGAAAACTTCCGGTGTGTACGACTCACAATGTTTACCACAGCAGAAATGGCATCGGAAGTTCTGGTGACATTTAACACCACCTATTTCTCACCATCTATTTGTCACCACCTATTTGTCACCACTTGCTTGCATGACACAACTTTTCCAACACTTCTGCACAGGCTAGAAGCCATCTAGACACAAGTCATGACGCGACTGTGACTCTTTCTTAAAATAGAATCTCATTTGAGCCTTACCACAATTGGGCGTCAACAACAACAGGCACAAAATGAGGCAAATGGATTTTTTTTACTGTTTACAAGTGAATGAACACGAGTTGTTATTCACTGAATCACCGGTCTGATTCACCTTAACTTCTGATTGAGCTGTAAAAATAAAGAGTTTGCCAAAGCGAACTCATGGTTCTAAGACAACTTACTGGCACTTAGAACGGTTCAGGACCACTTTTCAAGATTGAGTAATATGCAGGCATAGTCTAAGCTATGCAGGCATGGTCTAAACTATGCAGGCATAGTCTAAACTATGCAGGCATGGTCTAAACTATGCAGGCATGGTCTAAACTATGCAAGCATGGTCTAAACTATGCAAGCATGGTCTAAACTATGCAAGCATGGTCTAAACTATGCAGGCATAGTCTAAACTGTGCAGGCATGGTCTAGATTATGCAGGGATGGTCCAGAGAGAGGGGTACATGTCTCAGCAACATGTCAGTACGTCTGCTGCACCTCAAGCAGACGCCTCCAGGGGTTCATCTCTCAGGAAAGCAGCGCAGTTGTCAGGGAAGACATGAAGTCTCAACTACCTTGACGGGGAGCGAAGCACACCTGTCAGACCAGTCAACTCCTCACCTTGCTTGACCAGTCAACCAGACACTTTACCCACCAGTGATTGTTAATGACCCACCAGCACTAGTAAACGACCCACCAGCACTTGTTAATGACCCACCCAGACTAAACGTCACTAGACATGACAGAGTGTCACTAGACATGAGAGACTGTCACTAGACAACAGTCTGAGTTCACCAGACATGACGGTGTGAGTGTCACTAGACATTTCCTTAAGATCATAAGATGGACGCTGTGGATTCTGCGATAGATGTTGATAGAAGGAGGGAAGGAGGGAGAGAGAGGAAGAGAGAGACGGAGGGAGGGAGAGAGGAAGGGAGGGCGGGAGTGAGGGGGGCAGATTAAGGGTGTACGAGGAAGGAGGTGAGTAAGAAAGAGGGAGGGGATTAAAGGGAAGATGTAGGAACAGCGACTCAAGAGGGAGGAAGAGGAGGAGGAGGAGGAAGAAGAAGAGGTGGAAGAGGAGGAAGAGGAAGTGAAAGGTACAGGGAGAGGGAGACGAATGTAGAGGTAGGTAAATAAACAGGTAAACAAACAGGTAAACAGACAGGTAAATAAAGGTAAACAGACAGATAAACAGATAGGCAAGCAGAGAGGTAAAACGACAGTGGTTACCCAGGTAAGCAGACAGGTGGTTACCCAGGTAAGCAGACAGGTGGTTACCCAGGTAAGCAGACAGGTGGTTACCCAGGTAAGCAGACAGGTGGTTACCTAAGTAAGAAGACAGGGGCTTACTCAGGTAAACAGACAGGTGGTTACCCAGGTAAGCAGACAGGTGGTTACCTAAGTAAGAAGACAGGGGCTTACTCAGGTAAACAGACAGGTGGTTACCCAGGTAAGCAGATTGTTTCCTTCACTTTAACATGAAGGTCAGGATTATTCTCTTCACTTTAACATGAAGGTCAGGATTATTCTCTTCACTTTAACATGAAGGTCAGGATTATTCTCTTCACTTTAACATGAAGGTCAGGATTTATTCCCTTCACTTTAACATGAAGTCAGGATTATTCTCTTCACTTTAACATGAAGGTCAGGATTATTCTCTTCCTTTAACATGAAGGTCAGGATTATTCTCTTCACTTTAACATGAAGGTCAGGATTATTCTCTTCACTTTAACATGAAGGTCAGGATTATTCTCTTCACTTTAACATGAAGGTCAGGATTATTCCCTTCACTTTAACATGAAGGTCAGGATTATTCTCTTCACTTTAACATGAAGGTCAGGATTATTCTCTTCACTTTAACATGAACATCAGGATTATTCCCTTCACTTTAACATGAAGGTCAGGATTATTCCCTTCACTTTAACATGAAGGTCAGGATTATTCTCTTCACTTTAACATGAAGATCAGGATTATTCCCTTCACTTTAACATGAAGGTCAGGATTATTCCTTCACTTAACATGAAGGTCAGGATTATTCTCTTCACTTTAACATGAAGGTCAGGATTATTCTCTTCACTTTAACATGAAGGTCAGGATTATTCTCTTCACTTTAACATGAAGGTCAGGATTATTCTCTTCACTTTAACATGAAGGTCAGGATTATTCTCTTCACTTTAACATGAAGTCAGGATTATTCTCTTCACTTTAACATGAAGGTCAGGATTATTCTCTTCACTTTAAACATGAAGATCAGGATTATTCCCTTCACTTTAACATGAAGGTCAGGATTATTCTCTTCACTTTAACATGAAGGTCAGGATTATTCTCTTCACTTTAACATGAAGATCAGGATTATTCCCTTCACTTTAACATGAAGGTCAGGATTATTCTCTTCACTTTAACATGAAGGTCAGGATTATTCTCTTCACTTTAACATGAAGGTCAGGATTATTCTCTTCACTTTAACATGAAGGTCAGGATTATTCTCTTCACTTTAACATGAAGGTCAGGATTATTCTCTTCACTTTAACATGAAGGTCAGGATTATTCTCTTCACTTTAACATGAAGGTCAGGATTATTCCCTTCACTTTAACATGAAGGTCAGGATTATTCTCTTCACTTTAACATGAAGGTCAGGATTATTCTCTTCACTTTAACATGAGAGATCAGGATTATTCCCTTCACTTTAACATGAGGTCAGGATTATTCTCTTCACTTTAACATGAAGGTCAGGATTATTCTCTCACTTTAACATGAAGGTGAGGATTAATCTCTTCACTTTAACATGAAGGTCAGGATTATTCTCTTCACTTTAACATGAAGGTCAGGATTATTCTCTTCACTTTAACATGAAGGTCAGGATTATTCTCTTCACTTAACATGAAGGTCAGGATTATTCCCTTCACTTTAACATGAAGGTCAGGATTATTCTCTTCACTTTAACATGAAGGTCAGGATTATTCTCTTCACTTTACATGAAGGATCAGGATTATTCCTTCACTTTAACATGAAGGTCAGGATTATTCTCTTCACTTTAACATGAAGGTCAGGATTATTCTCTCACTTCAACATGAAGGTCAGGATTATTCTCTTCACTTTAACATGAAGGTCAGGATTATTCTCTTCACTTTAACATGAAGGTCAGGATTATTCTCTTCACTTTAACATGAAGATCAGGATTATTCCCTTCACTTTAAACATGAAGGTCAGGATATTCTCTTCACTTTAACATGAAGGTCAGGATTATTCTCTTCACTTTAACATGAAGGTCAGGATTATTCCCTTCACTTTAACATGAAGGTCAGGATTATTCTCTTCACTTTAACATGAAGGTCAGGATTATTCCCTTCACTTTAACATGAAGGTCAGGATTATTCCCTTCACTTTAACATGAAGGTCAGGATTATTCTCTTCACTATAACATGAAGGTCAGGATTATTCCCTTCACTATAACATGAAGACCGGGATTGTTCCCTTCGCCCTAACATTAACACGAATACCGAGCACATTTACTTAAAGCCTCTACCATAGGCACCAACGTTAAGTGAATATTATATTATATATAATATATATATATATATATATTATAATATTATATATATATATATATATATTATATATTAATATATAATATATTGTGTATATATATATATATATATATATATGTGTATATATTATATATATATATATTATATATATATTATATTATATATATAATTATATATATATATATATATATATATATATGTATATATATATATTATATATATATATATATTTATATATATATATATATTATATATATATATATATATATATATATATATATATATATATATAATTATATATATATATATATATGAGGGATCCTGGCAGTGGAGGTGTGGAGGAGGTTTACATCTGTGATCGGCGCGGGGTCGCGGGTTGGGGAGGAAGTGGCCGCCCACGACACAGTTATTGGATGATGAACAGAAGAACACCTCTGTTAATAGTGTGAGCATGGTGATTAGTGTGCCAAATGGCGAGGTTTTTTTCTAAATGGAACAATAAGTGTATAACAATAGCAAAAGTTAGTCAGTGATGTGCGTCTTGAGCGACACACACGGGCCACTCCCTCCCCCTCCCCTATCGCAGATCCCCTCCCCTCATCCAGCCTAGGCCAACTGACTTCCAGACCAAGGTGTTGCCGTTTAGTGCCCACAATTACAAGTCCCTCCGCTCGCTGCTCCCCCACCCTCATCCCCATGCATCCATGCGGCCCTTCCACCATCACCCCCACAGCTGGCGCCCTCCCACCCCACGATATCAGCAATGTTCACAAGTAGTCGCGGTTCCCAGAATCTTCACGACAGAGCCAAAGCTGTCGTTCACGAGGCATCTGCCGGGTGTCCACAGGGAACGTGCACTCAATCCCACATCTGGCAACATCCGGCACCCCCCCCCCCCCCACAATGGATGTCTAGGCTCCAGGAGAGCTCCAAATGAGAACAACCAACAGCCGTCCCCAGCAGACAGGGCTGACAGCTACCGTGACTTCACCTCTACAAAGGACCTCAAATCTGCAATCAAATTAACATCCACCAGGACTCTGACACACATCCCAAAACAGCTCGCCCTCAAGTGCTAGCAAATTCACTGACCTTCTGAAGAAAGTCAACGATGCTCCTTCAAACAACAGATCTGGCACAACTTGCTGCTTTTTGCAAGCCTGTTTGACTGTCCCACCAAGGAGGGACAAGTCACTAGCAACACATGTTATTAGGGCAATAAATGCATTCCCAAGGGATGACACAACCTCGTCCGTCTCCCCCTAGGGCGACAAACACCCGCCGGGCAAATGCCACAACAGGACACCGAACACCTCAAAATCAGAGCCCAAATTAGCAAAAAAATAGAAGAGGGTAATACTATTGGAGCTTTGAGACTTATAACCAGTGAGGATGCCATCGCTCCCAAGGACGTCAGTACAGCACAAGCTCTGAAGGACAAACATCCACCAGGGCTCCCAGTACCAACATTGACCTCCCTGGACATTGCAGCAGGCGAAAAAGAACATCTAACCTTACAGGATGCTGATGTGTATAAAGCGCTATGTCATTTCCACAGGCTCAGCAGGAGGTTTCACCGGTTTAAGGCCTCTACACTTAAAACAAATACTCAATCTAGCACTTGGTGAGGTTTCAGAGAGGCTGCTGTCTGAACTCACCAAATATTCCAACCTGTGCCTGGCTGGCGGTGTCCCAGAGGCCATCAGACCCTTTTTCTTTGGTGCCTCATTGTGTGCCCCCTCCGGAAAAAGGATGGCAGAATCAGGCCCATAGCAAGTGGGTAACACCCTTTCGGCGCCTAGTCGCCAAGGCTGCAGTAAGAAGGTGAGTCAAGAGGCTGCTGCAATGCTGAAAACCAACTCAGCTCGGTTTCGGCGTTCAACAGGGCTGTGAGCAGCTGCCCATGCAGCACGAGTATATCTCAAAACATTGTCCTATGAAAAAGCCTTGGTCAAATTGGACTTTTTCCCAATGCTTTCAACTCAGTCAGAAGGGATGCTGCTCTCAAGCAGTTTATAGAAACTTCCCTTCCCTTTATCCCTTCATAGATCGTGTTACAGTGTGACTTCCAAACTATTGTTTGGGGACCATGAAATTGACTCGTGTGAGGGCGTGCAACAGGGGGACCCTCTCGCCCCCTTTCTATTTTGTTTTGGTCATCAAGGAAGTCATGGAGCACTCTCCAGTGAGCTCAATATCTGGTTCCTGGACGACGGTACCCTGGCTGGCACACAGAATCTCTCCTGGAGGACATCAGTAAATTAAAGACATGGGAGAAAGCCTGGGCCTTTCTTTAAACCCCACCAAATGTGAAATAGTTTCTACAATCAACAGATGATCCAGAATATTAGTGCCGTTTTACCAGTAGCACGAGCCATTGATTCCAGCCAATAGCACTCTCTCGGTTGCTCCTCTTGGGTCCAATGCCTCGATCTGATCCTAGGAAAAAAAGTCTCAGACCTCGGACGATGGAAGGCAGGATGAAAGACATTGACACACACGATGCCTTCTAACTACTCACCAGGTGCCTGTCAATCCCAAAACTACCTATTTTCTGAGATGCCTCCCAGCCTTCAGCAAGTCCAAAATCAAGGAATATGACTCTCTCCTGAAGGCCATGCTAGAGAGTGTATTGAATCTTTCCCTTGACGATGGACAGTGGTGCACGCCTCACTTCCGGTCAGGCTTGGAGGGCTAGGAGTACGCAATCCTCCCAGATTGCTCTACCAGCTTTCCTGTCCTCTTCCATTGCATCAAACGAGTTGATAAGAAAATTCTTCTGACACCCTCAGTGACTCAGCAGGAATTAGAAGACCTAGCTATGCCAGTGCCATCACCGAATGGGAGACTCTTGCTGCTCCAGCACCAAACCCTAGTGCAGCACTGCTCATCAAACAGTCAAGCTGGGATGCCCAATTGCTGAAAAGGTGCTTGCCAACATTCTCAGGCTGCAACATCAGATAGGGAGATGCCCGTCTCAGGCTGTGAGTGCACATCACTCCGGGGACTTCTCCAAACAGTTCCCATATCGGCAATGGAACGCGACTCGACCCTAAGACCCTCCATATTGCAGTGGCTCTGCGCCTTGCTGCCCCCTTTCACACAGAATATATGTGTATTTGCGGCGAAGTGCAAGCAGACAATACGGTCTACATGGTCTTAACTGTTCCAAAACCAAGGGTGGCATGGCAAGACACAATGAGGTCAACGAACATCAATTAAGAGAACCTTGCTACAGCAGGATGCCCCTGCCGAGAGGGAGCCACGATCCCTTGCAGCAAACAATACCCACAACCCAGCAAAACCGCCCCGACGGGATCACCATCTATCCTATGGAAGAATGGCAAGCTCTTAGCATGGACTATACCTGTGTGTCCACACTGGCTGACACCTATATCCATCACAGTGTGGGGCGACAGGGGGAGCTGCTGACCACAGGGGGAGTACAAGATCAGCAAGTTACAGGGACATTAGCCAACAGTATCAATTTGTCCCAGTGGGATCAGACCTTGGGATCATGGGAAAAAATGCCACACGTTTCCTTAAAGAATTGGGTTCCCGACTCATCGACGACACCACCAGGGACCCAAGGGCAGCCACTTTCATGTTCCAGCGCCTCAGCGTCGCCATCCAGAGGGGAAATGCTTGCTGACATACTTGGCTCACGTCCAGCCTCGGAGAGCTGGAGGAAATTCAGATCTTTGATACATTGTGCCATTGTATTCATGTTATGTTTTTTTCTGTAAATGTATTTTGTTTATTAATAAATGTTCACATAGAATAAAAAATATATAGGGGGTGGTAGGAGAAGAAATATTCAAACAGCTCCGGGGAGAACCTTGAGTTTTCCCTGAGGTACGTTTATTGTCTTCTCTGAGGATGAGGGTCCCCAGTCCAGCCATAGAGGTGGTACTTCTCTCTCTATCTCTCTCTCTCTGTCTCTCTCTTCTCTCTCTCTCTCTCTCTCTCTCTCTCTCTCTCTCTCTCTCTCTCTCACTCTCTCTCTCTCTCTCTCTCTACTATATATATTAATATATATATATATATATATATATATTATGTATATATATATATATATATATATATATATATATATTATATATATATATATAATGTGTGTGTGTGTGTGTGTGTGTGTGTGTGTGATGTGTGTGTGTGTGTGTGGTGTGTGTGTGTGTGAGTGTGTGTGTGTGTGTGTGTGTGTGTGTAACCACATGGAATATATTTATAAGAATATAGTAGAATCACAGGGTTAAA
>NC_069409.1:71337412-71358458 GCF_026875155.1 Cherax quadricarinatus
ATGTATTATTATGTAGCCATGTGTCTATGTATTATTATGTAGCCATGTGTCTATGTATTATTATGTAGCCATGTGTCTATGTATTATTATGTAGCCATGTGTCTATGTATTATTATGTAGCCATGTGTCTATGTATTATTATGTAACCATGTGTCTATGTATTATTATGTAGCCATGTGTCTATGTATTATTATGTAGCCATGTGTCTATGTATTGCTATGTAGCCATGTATCAATGTGATACTATGTAGCCATGTGTCTATGTATTATTATGTAGCCATGTGTCTATGTATTACTATGTAGCCATGTGTCTATGTATTGCTATGTAGCCATGTATCAATGTGATACTATGTAGCCATGTGTCTATGTATTGCTATGTAGCCATGTATCAATGTGATACTATGTAGCCATGTGTCTATGTATTGCTATGTAGTCATGTATCAATGTGATACTATGTAGCCATGTGTCTATGTATTGCTATGTAGTCATGTATCAATGTGATACTATGTAGCCATGTGTCTATGTATTGCTATGTAGTCATGTATCAATGTGATACTATGTAGCCATGTGTCTATGTATTGCTATGTAGTCATGTATCAATGTGATACTATGTAGCCATGTGTCTATGTATTGCTATGTAGTCATGTATCAATGTGATACTATGTAGCCATGTGTCTATGTATTTGCTATGTAGTCATGTATCAATGGTGATACTAATGTAGCCAATGTGTCTATGTATTGCTATGTAGTCATGTATCAATGTGATACTATGTAGCCATGTGTCTATGTATTGCTATGTAGTCATGTATCAATGTGATTACTATGTAGCCATGTGTCTATGTATTGCTATGTAGTCATGTATCAATGTGATACTATGTAGCCATGTGTCTATGTATTGCTATGTAGTCATGTATCAATGTGATACTATGTAGCCATGTGTCTATGTATTGCTATGTAGCCATGTATCAATGTGATACTATGTAGCCATGTGTCTATGTATTGCTATGTAGTCATGTATCAATGTGATACTATGTAGCCATGTGTCTATGTATTATTATGTAGCTATGTGTCTATGTATTGCTATGTAGCCATGTATCAATGTGATACTATGTAGCCATGTGTCTATGTATTGCTATGTAGTCATGTATCATGTGATACTATGTAGCCATGTGTCTATGTATTGCTATGTAGTCATGTATCAATGTGATACTATGTAGCCATGTGTCTATGCATTGCTATGTAGCCATGTATCAATGTGATACTATGTAGCCATGTGTCTATGTATTGCTATGTAGTCATGTATCAATGTGATACTATGTAGCCATGTGTCTATGTATTGCTATGTAGTCATGTATCAATGTGATACTATGTAGCCATGTGTCTATGTATTGCTATGTAGCCATGTATCAATGTGATACTATGTAGCCATGTGTCTAGGTATTATTATGTAGCCATGTGTCTATGTATTACTATGTAGTCATGTATCAATGTGATACTATGTAGCCATGTGTCTATGTATTGCTATGTAGCCATGTATCAATGTGATACTATGTAGCCATGTGTCTATGTATTACTATGTAGCCATGTGTCTATGTATTATTATGTAGCCATGTGTCTATGTATTACTATGTAGCCATGTGTCTATGTATTATTATGTAGCCATGTGTCTATGTATTACTATGTAGCCATGTATCAATGTGATACTATGTAGCCATGTGTCTATGTATTACTATGTAGCCATGTGTCTATGTATTATTATGTAGCCATGTGTCTATGTATTACTATGTAGCCATGTGTCTATGTATTATTATGTAGCCATGTGTCTATGTATTACTATGTAGCCATGTGTCTATGTATTATTATGTAGCTATGTGTCTATGTATTACTATGTAGCCATGTATCAATGTGATACTATGTAGCCATGTGTCTATGTATTGCTATGTAGCCATGTATCAATGTGATACTATGTAGCCATGTGTCTATGTATTATTATGTAGCCATGTATCAATGTGATACTATGTAGCCATGAGTTATGTATTACTATGTAGTCATGTGTCTGCTTCTAACAACGTCTGGGATTGATTATATCTTCTTGCAGTGATTTTCCATATTATCATTTCCCTGTTTCAGTGCATGTACACACACACACACACACACCACACACACACACACACACATAATATATAATATATATATATATATATTTATATATATATATATATATATTATATATATATATATATATATATATATATATATATTCTTTGATTTCTTCCTTCTTTCATATTTCTGGCACTGTTTGGTTGGTCTTCATCTCTGTTGGCCCTCTCTGGCCCTGACGCCTGCTGTACGGCTCGACTCATCACCTGGCACTCTATTTCCACCCGGCACTTTCCTCATAAACCTTACTGCATGAAACATGGCACCGCCTTCACTGCGGCACTGCCTGCATAAATTACTGTGGCACTGGTGAAATGAATTATTATGGCACTGCTTGGTTGTGTCTGCTGCATGTGCTTGCTGGTGCCTGCTTGGCTGTGGCACCCTGGACCTCACGTCTCAACTAGATGGTAAGACTTCAAGTTTAGATTTTTTAATTTGGCACTTTGAAGAAAGTGGATTAGAACTGTGAAGAAAGTTGTGTGTTGACAGTAAGTGTTGCCTGGAGAAGTGTTGCCTGTAAAAGTATTGCTTGGAGAAGTGTTGCCTGTAGAAGTGTTACTTGGGGAAGTGTTGCATGTAAAAGTATTGCTTGGGGAAATTGTTGCCTGTAGAAGTGTTGCCTGTAGAATTGTTGCTTGTAGAAGTGTAGCCTGTAGAAGTGTTGCCCGTAGAAGTGTTGCCTGTTGAAGTGTTTCCTGTAGAAGTGTTGCCTGCAGAAGTGTTACCTGTAGAAGTGTTGCCTGTAGAAGTGTAGCCTGTAGAAATATTGCCTGTAGAAGTGTTGCCTGTAGAAATGTTGCCTCTGAAGTGTAGCCTGTAGAAGTGTTGCCGGTAAAAGTGTTGCCTGTAGAAGTGTTGCCTGTAGAAGTGTAGCCTGTAGAAATATTGCCTGTAGAAGTGTTGCCTGTAGAAGTCTAGCCTGTAGAAGTGTTGCCTGTAGAAGTGTTGCCTGTGGAAGTGTTGCCTGTAGAAGTGTTACCTGTAGAAATGTTGCCTGTAGAAGTGTAGCCTGTAGAAGTGTTGCCGGTAAAAGTGTTGCCTGTAGAAGTGTTGCCTGTAGACGTGTAGCCTGTAGAAATGTTGCCTGTAGAAGTGTTGCTTGTAGAAGTGTAGCTTGTAGAAGTGTTGCCTGTAGAGGTGTAGTCTGTAGAAGTGTTGCTTGTAGAAGTGTAGCCTGTAGAAGTGTTGCCTGTAGAAGTGTTGCTTGTAGAAATATTGCCTGTAGAAGTGTTGCTTGTAGAAGTGTAGCCTGTAGAAGTGTTGCCTGTAGAAGTGTTGCTTGTAGAAGTGTTGCCTGTAGAAGTGTTGCTTGTAGAAGTGTTGCCTGTAGAAGTGTTGCCTGTAGAAGTGTTGCTTGTAGAAGTGTTGCCTGTAGAAGTGTTGGCTTGTAGAGTGTAGCCTGTAGAAGTGTTGCCTGTAGAAGTGTTGCTTGTAGAAGTGTTGCCTGTAGAAGTGTTGCCTGTAGAAAGTGTTGCCTGTAGAAGTGTTGCCTGTAGAAGTGTTGCTTGTAGAAGTGTTGCTTGTAGAAGTGTTGCCTGTAGAAGTGTTGCTTGTAGAAGTGTTGCCTGTAGAAGTGTTGCTTGTAGAAGTGTAGCCTGTAGAAGTGTTGCCTGTAGAAGTGTTGCTTGTAGAAGTGTTGCCTGTAGAAGTGTTGCCTGTAGAAGTGTTGCCTGTAGAAGTGTTGCCTGTAGAAGTGTTGCCTGTAGAAGTGTTGCTTGTAGAAGTGTTGCCTGTAGAAGTGTTGCTGATCATAAACCAAACCTGGCACTGTGTAGACACGAGAGAGAGAGAGAGAGAGACAGGAGAGAGAGTGAGAGAGAGGAGAGAGAGAGAGGAGAGAGAGAGAGAGAGAGAGAGAGAGAGAGGAGAGAGAGAGAGAGAGAGAGAGAGAAGAGAGTGAGAGAGAGAGAAGGAGAGAGAGAGAGAGAGAGAGTAGAGAGAGAGAGAGAGAGAGAGAGAGGAGAGAGAGAGAGAGAGAGAGAGAGAGAGAGAGAGAGAGAGAGAGAGAGAGAGAGAGAGAGAAGAGGAGAGAGAGAGAGGAGAGAGAGAGAGAAGAGAGAGAGAGAGAGAGAGAGAGAGAGAGAGAGAGAGAGAGAGAGAGAGGAGAGAGAGAGAGAGGAGGAGAGAAGAGAGAGAGAGAGATGAGAGAGGCAGAGAGAGGAGAGAGAGAGAGAGAGTCTCATCACCAGGTACCTCAACATTGCAGTATCTTCCTCCATCAAAGAGCCAAAAGATCCACAGTTGTTTCTTTCCTTTAAGTGACGTCAAAAAGGTTTCACGTGACGGTGAAGAAAGTTATCGTTGGTGACAATCTTCTCTGGTTTAACATCTCAGGGAGAAGAAAAAATTAATCCAGTTTTGAAAACAATTCGGGAAATAATAATAATAACACTAGTATCAATAACAATATTAAAAATAATAATAACAATAATGATAATAATAATAATAATAATAATAATAATAATAATAATAATAAATAATAATAATAATAATAATAATAATAATAATATATTAATAATATTATTATTATTATTATTATTATTATTATTATTATTATTATTATTATTATTAATATGAAACCAGTAAAGCATGTAAATAAGTGAACTTGTCCTGGTGTATTCATCGCAGGTTTAGTGGCAGATTTGACCTTGACCTTCTGCAATCCAATGGGAGAGTAAGAGAGGATGTAAACTTTGTGCTCAAGGTCAAAGGTCAGAGTGTAGGCCACTTCCTGCTCCGTGAACTTCATCATACCTCTTCTTAAAGCTATGTATGGATCCTGCCTCCACTACATCACTTCCCAGACAATTCCACTTCCTGACAACTCTGTGACTGTGTGTGAGTGTGCGTGCGTGTGTACTCAACTAGTTGTGGTTGCAGGGATCGAGTCATAGCTCCTGGCCCCTCCTCTTCACTGACCGCTACTGTGTGTGTGTGTGTGTGTGTGTGTGTGTGTGTGTGTGTGTGTGTGTGTGTGTGTGTGTGTGTGTGTAATCACCTAATTATTTTTTGCAGGGGTCGAGTCATAATTCCCGTCTCTTCACTAGTCGTTACTAGGTCCTCTCTCTCCCAGCTCCATGAGCGTTATCGCACCTCGTCTTAAAGCTATGTATGGATCCTGCCTCCACTACATCACTCTCCAGATTGTTTCACTTCCTGACAACTCTATAGCTGAAGAAATACTTCCTAACATCCCTGTGACTCATCTGAGTATTCAGCTTCCAGTTGTGACCCCTTGTTGATGTGTCCCATCTCTGGAACATTCTGTCCCTATCCACACTGTTCATTCCACTCAGTATTTTATATGCTGTTATCATGTCTTCCCTATTCCTCCTGTCTTCCAATATTGTCAGGTTGTGTTCCTTTAACCTCTTCTCCCGAGAATATACCCCTCAACTCAAGGACTAGTCTTGTTGCAAACCTTTGCACTTTCTCTAATTTCTTGACATGTTTGACCAGGTGTGGGTTCCATACTGGTGCTGCATACTGCAATATGGGTCTGACGTACACGATGTACAGAATCGTGAATGACTCCTTATTTAGATGTCGAAGTGATATTCTTATGTTTTCCAGGCGCCCATATGCTGCAGCAGTTATTTGGTTGATGTGCGCCTCAGGAGATGTGCTCGATATGATGCTCACCCCAAGATCCTTTTCCTTGAGTGAGTTTTGTAGCTTTTAACCTCTTAAGCTGTACTCCGTCTGCGGTCTCCTTTGTCCTTCCCGAAGCTTCATAACTTTGTACTCGATGGGGTTAAACTCCAGGAGGCATTTGTCGGACCAGGCTTGCAGCCTGATCCTCGTCCGCTTGTACTCTCCTCATTAGTTTCACATCGTTTTCAAAGAGGGACACCTCTGACTCTGTCCCTTTCGTTATGTTATTCACATATACAAGAAACAGCACCGGATCTAGTACTAACCCTTTTGGAGCCTCCCTCAACACATGCACCCACTCTGATACCTCGTCTTGGACCGACACACATTGTTTCGCCCCTGTTAGTTATTCTCTGATCTATTGCGGTACTTTCCCTACTATTCCTGCCTGTTCTTCTAGCTTTTCAACTAGTCTCTGTTGAAAGCCTTTGACACAGTACTACACAACATGCAGCCTACCCATCCCTCTTTCTCCTCTCTTACTTCTGTTACATTGTCATAGATCTCCAGTAGATTTGTGACGCAGGATTTTCCTTCCCTGAAACCGTGCTTGTTGTCATGTATTAGTCCATTCCGTTCTAGATGCTCCACCACTATTTTCTTGATATTCTTCTCCATAATTTTACATACAATACATGTCAAAGACACTGGTCAGTAACTTAGTGCAGTCTGTCTGTTTCCTTTCTTAAAATTCGGGACTACTTAAGAACATAAGAACGAAGGAACACTGCAACAGGCCTACTGACCCATGCGGAGCAGGTCCATGTCCCCCCCCGGATTAGACCAATGACCCCCCCGGATTAGACCAATGACCCCCCCGGATTAGCCCAATGACCCACCCAGTCTGATCATCTCCACTCAAGGATGGAGCACTGCACCAGACCCAGCAGCACAAACTGTCAGGTCCAACTCACACCCACCACACCCACTCATGTATTTATCTAACCTATTTTTAAAATCACAACCTTTTAGCCTGAATAATGTACTCGGGAGTTTTTTTCCACTCATCCAAAAACTCTATTACCAAACCAGTGCTTTCCTATATCCTTTCTGAATCTGAATTTTTCTTGGCTTGGAAATTTTCCGCACACTTTTACACCCCCTTTATTTATTCCTGTTTTCCATTTATTACCTCGATCATATCCCCCTAATTCTACGCCTTTCGAGAGAGTGCAGATTCAGGGCCCTCAGTCAAATTCTCTTTAGGGAAGATTTTGATCATGGGATCATCTTTGTCATCCTCCTCTGTACGTTTTCCACGCATTTATATCCATTCTGTAATACGGTGACCAGAACTAAGCACATAGTCTAAGAGGCCTAACCAAGGATATATAGAGTTGAAGAAAAACCCTGAAGACTTTCTATTTTTATACTTCTAGATATGAAGCCAAGAATTCTGTTAGCTCTATTGCGAACACTAATGCACTGTTGTCTTGTTTTAGATTACTGCTAACCAGAACTCCTAAGTCCTTTTCCAATCAGTAGTATTAAGATCTACATTATTTAGTTTATATGTGGCATGGTTATTTACTGTCCAACATTTAGAACTTTGCATTTGTCAATATTAAACTGCATCTCCCACTTCTCCGACCATTGCATCAGTCTTTCAATCATCCTGGAGTGCTCTAGTGCCCTCATTAGAATGAATTGGACGGCCTATTTTGGTGTCATCAGCAAATTTGCTTATGTCGCTATTTATTCCCTCATCTATGTCGTTTATGTATTGTGAACAACAACGGGCCCAACACTGACCCTGAGGAACACCGCTTGTGACGTGCCCCCATTCTGATTTCTCCCATTTATGAAAACTATTGCTGTTATTTGTCAGCCATGCCTCTACCAGGAAAAGATTTTCTCCTTTTCCGTGTGCCCTAAGTTTCCTCAATAGCCTCTGGTGGAAACTCTATCGAAAGCCTTACTGAAGTCCATATACACAATATCATATTCATTACCATAATCTACCTCCTCAAATACCGTAGTGAAAAAAGTTAGTACATTCGTAAGACAGGAACCCCCCTTTGAAAAACCCGGGTGTTTGAGATTCATTAATCAATCTGAGCCTGTCAAGATGGCTACGAATTGGCTTCGGCAATTATTTGATTCCAAAAAATTTTCCCAAACTATGGAGGTAAGGCTTATGGGTCTATAGTTCGAACCCAAGGAACTGTCACCTGCCTTGTAAATGGTTTACATTTGCCATTTTCACTTATCAGGACTTTGCCAGTTTGTAGTGACATGTTAAAAAGATTAGCGAAAGGTATGCTAAGTTCCTCTTACATTCCTTTAAACCTTTGCAAACAGTTCATCAGGACCTGGAGATTTGTTAGGTTTTAGTTTTTCTATTTGTCTGAGGACCATGTGACTAGTTACCGCAATCGTACATGGTTTATTATTATCCTGTTCTACATAATCTATTTTTCAGGAATATCGCTAGTTTTTTCCCTGGGTGAAAACTGAGAGGAAGTAGGTATTTAGAATTTCACACATATCCTTATCACTGTCAGTGATCTGACCAGAGTTACTCTTAAGTGGGCCAATCTTGTCCCTAATCTTACTTCTGTATACCTGAAAGAACCCTTTTGGGTTAGTCTTTGAATCCCTTGCGACCTTAGCCTCATAATCCCTTTTTGCTTTTCTTATTCCTTTCTTTATTTCCCTTTTTAAATTGAATTATTGATTTCTTACTCCCCATCCCCTCTTTTGTACGCCTATATATGCCTCTCTTTTGACCAGTAAGATGTTTTAATCTATTGTTCATCCATTTGGGATCATTTTTATTAGATCTAATTTCCCTACTCGGAACAAAAGTTGTCTGGGCAGCTAAAAACTATGCTCTGAAAAGCGTCATATTGGAAACCAAGATCACCTCCCTGACCCATAGTCGGGGACATCACAATTTAGCCACCCAGGTAATTTTTCAGTCCCATGAAGTCGGCCAAGCAAAAATCTGGGGAGAGATTTGTGATTACTTTCCCAAGCTCATCATTAAACCCTCAAGATTATTAATTAGTGAATCTTGTTGGAAAGAACCAAGTCAAAGATTGTTTCCTCTAGTTGGCTCTGTCACAAACTGTTCTAAAAAGCAATCCTGAACCGTATCAAGAAAGTCACTAGACTAAAGATTTCCTGTCATATTGTTCCAAATCAATTTGTCTAAAGTTAAATCTCCATTATCACAACATTTTTCATATCTAGATGCTTATGAATTTCGTCCCATAACAGCTTACTGCCCTCCCTATCAAGGTTTGGGGGCCTATAAATCACACCCACAATTAATTTGTCATATCCCTCGAGAAACTGTAGCCAAACAGATTCTGTGTTCGATGTTTCAAATCTTATATCATGTCTAAGAAAACAATTTAAATTTTCTCTGACATACAATCGCTACACCACCACCCTCCTGTTGACCCTATCAGTGTGGAATAGTTTTAACCCTGTATGTTGCATTCAGAAGGCATTTCTCTATCTTTCATGTTGAACCAGGTCTCTGTTATACAGTATATCTATATTACCTACACTTGCAATTTATCTTACTCACTATCTTAATTCTTAGACCCCTACTATTTGTATAGTAAACTTTAAGGGAGCTAGTCACTCGTTGCCTCTACTATCCCTCTTTGTTTGTTGATCAATTGATATGCCATTACTAGCAACTTTATTTGAATATTGTCTTTTAAAACTTATCACTGAGGTACCCCGGTAATAACTGCTTTTTTTAAACCCCTAATGCTGCAACCTGATTGTTTCCCCACAAACACCCATACCTCTATAATCTATCAGTTTAAATTCCTAGACAAGTCATCAATTACCCTCTCAATTGAATTGGCTAATGCAACCACTCCACCCCCAGAGAGATTGAACCCCATCCCTTGTTTATATCACGTTTGCAAAGAATAGGTTCAGTTATCAATGAATGGGATTGCAAGTTCCTTGCAGTACCTGTCTAGCCAGAAATTATACCAATTGCCCTAGACATCCATTCATTGCCCACTCCCTTTTAGGCAAGATGCTACATATGACTGGGATCCCTCCCTTAGACCTAACTTTCTATGGCCGACCTGTACTTATCCAGCGCTCCTCTCTCCTGCCCTTCCCAATGTCATTACCCCCAGCACTAAGACAGATAATGGGCTTGTTCCCATTACCTGCCATAATATTATCCAACCTGCTGACTATGTCACCAACACCAGCTCCAGGAAGACACACTCTCTTACCTTGATTAGCAGGGGAATCAGTGGTACCTTCAACCTCACTAACCACTGAAGTACACTCGTCTTGGAGAACAGAGAATCGATTTTCCTCCCCTTCACATCTTCTCTATTAATCTCACTCATTTTCCCTTTTCTTCCTGAACTGTGAACCCCTTACCACTTAAAGCGGCTGCCACTATCACTGCTGGGTTGGGCCATTTCCTCCTTACCAGCTAAATCCTTCTCACACTCACTCCCAAACTCATCTATGCGAAGCTTTAGCCTCCTATTTTCCTCCTGAAGAAGTGAATCTCCTTCTTCAACACTTGAACTGAGATTCTAAAACACTACAACAACCAGGTGCTTGGTAACAAACCCACGCTAACTCCCAAGAGCTTAGGGAGATGTCTTCTACACCTCAGGCAGTTGCCATGTTTCGATAGATTTACTGATGGCTGTTGTTAGCGACACACAGTGCATCTGCTATCTCTCACAGGACCCAGGGAGTGATATTATCTGTGTGTGTGTGTGTGTGTGTGTGGTGTGTGTGTGTGTGTGTGTGTGTGTGTGTGTGTGTGTGTGTGTGTGTTGTGTGTGTGTGTGTATTGTGGTTCCTGTCTCTTCCTGACCCCGTTCTCCATTTGTGTTAGTAAATAATCCTTGCAGTTATTGTGTCTCATCTGGTCTTCCCATTCGCCGGTGAATAGCACGAGATTATAAATATAGGTGAAGTATAAGTGAAATGCAGCCTTAATGACCCTCTGTCCTCTCTCTCCCTCTAATTGGCTTTGCCTCCCTTAATTAACCCTGCCATTTTTTTCACGATGCTACTCGTTCTTTCATTGTCTCCAACCCAGCGAGAACCTTCCAAGTTCGGTAATTTGAGAGAAGTTCCGAAAATCTTTCTCTTGATGAATCACAATGATTGAAAGACACACGGTCAGTTTGGGAAGATAGAGAACACGCTCAGCCTCACGGTGTCCCGTAGCTCGATAGTTAGCTGACTCAGCTCACACACTGAGGTCCGTGGTTCGATCCCCGATACGGGTGGAAACCTTAGGACGTGTTCCCTTAAGACACCTGCTGTCCATGTTCACCTAGCAGTAAAATAGATACCTGGGTATTAGTCGAATGATGTGGGGTCGCATCCTGGGGTACAAAATTGACCTAATTTGCCCGAAATACTGTGTATAACAAGCGGCAGTTATGGCCTTTATAAGTTATACATGAACATTAAAATGGTATAAAATACCGACAGGTTGTTAGGTAAGACACATATGCAACAGTTAGGTATCTTTATTATGAAACGTTTCGCCTACACAGTAGGCTTCTTCATCAACTTTTCTGTACTTGACTGAAGAAGCCTACTGTGTAGGCGAAACGTTTCATAATAAAGATACCTAACTGTTGCATATGTGTCTACCTCCAGTTATCATGCATTGTAGAAATAGGAATTATTATTATTATTAGGCTGTCTCGCCACCCTTCCGTTCATCTGACAACAGACACGATGAAATGATGTAGGGGGGATGGGGCGGTCAACTGGAACCTGGAGGGAGCTGAGCAGGTGTGGAGGGCTCCAACAACACTGGAGGCAGAAGTCAGGGGAATACTGTCTCTCGGCTCTAACACCAAGACCACCTAAAATCATAGCACAAACAATGTGGCTGGGACTGCCATATCAATCTGAGGCCTACCACGTCATTCTGAGGACTGCCACATCATTCTTAAGGCTGCCACATTATTCTGAGGGCTGGCACATCGTTCTGAGGGCTACCACATCGTTTTGAGGGCTGCTACATTATTCTGAGGGATACCACATCATTCTGAGGGCTACCACATCATTTCGAGGGCTACCACATCCTTCTGAGGATTGCCACATCATTTTGAGAGCTGTAATACATCATTCTGAGGGCTGCCACATCATTTAGAGGGTTGTCACATTAATTTTAGGGGTGCCATATCATTCTGTGGACTGCCACATCATTCTGAGAGCTGTCAGGTCATTCTGGGAGCTGCCACATCATTCTGAAGGCTGCCATATCATTCTGAGGGTTGTGACATCATTTTATCATTTTGAGGGCTGCCACATGTCGTTCTGAAGGCTGGCACATCATTCTGAGCGCTGCCATATTATTCTGAAGGCTGCCACATCATTCTGAGGGCTATCACGTCATTCTGAGGGCTGCCACGTCATTTTGAAGGCTACCACATTATTCTGAGGGCTTCCTACATTATTTTGAGGGGTGCCACGTCATTCTGAGGCTTTCTCCGTCATTCTGAGGGCTGCCACGTCATTCTGAGGACTGCCACGTCATTCTGAAGGCTGGCACATTATTCTGAGGGCTTCCACATCATTTTGAGGGCTGCCACGTCATTCTGAGAGCTGCCGCATTATTCTGAGGACTATCACATAATTCTGATGACTTGATAGAGGGGGGGGACATTTCCTAAATAGCCAATTTCCTAGTTACGAGCACCGTTATACTAGCGATTTTCTCCCCAATATCTTCCCTTTCCTCGACCAGCAGACTCCTCGACCAGCAGTGATTCTCCGCCTTGCTGACCCAGTCTACATTCAGTATAAATGAATGCTGTCCAGTACAGTCTGCGTGGTGTTAAGTGCGTGACTGTCAAGTAATGCTGGAAAGACACGTGAGGTGAAGGTGATCACCATGAGAGATCAACAGGATCATCATAAGAAGTCTTGTCACAGCTCAGCGCTCAGCGGCGATAAGTCTGTGTGTTCGTCGCCCAACCATCCCGCTACACTTGCTAACTGTCATGGCGACAGCAAACCACTTCTCTGAAATAACAACAGACTTGGTGTGGGACTACTCAGGCACAGCTGCTTGTAGCTTGTGTGTCGTTGATCAGGGTGGTGGTGGTGGTGGTGGTGGTGGTGGTGGTGGTGGTGGTGGTGGTGGTGGTGGGTGCTGGTGGTGGTGCTGGTCGTAGGGAAGAACACGAACTCAATACCCGCAAAAACTTAAGGCCTATCAACACTATTGTGTCCCAGTAGGATGGGAACTCCAGGGCACCGAGTAAGAATGCCACAAATTTCCTATAAGAACTGGAGTCTTAACGATGAAACTAATAGAGAAAATGAGAGGTGTTTGTCTTCCTCTTGTAGGATCTTAGTGAGGTGATCCAGAGAGGTAATGCCTGCTCTCTTCTTGATTCTCTTCCAGCTTCTCAACAGCCTGATCACCTTCTCAACTTACATTAAATTTCCATCAATATACTATATTGTGTGTGTGTGTGTGTGTGTGTGTGTTTTTGTGTGTGTGTGTGTGTGTTGTGTGTGTTGTGTGTGTGGGGTGTGTGTGTGGTGTGTGTGTGGTGTGGTTTGTGTTGTGTGTGTGTGTGTGTTGTGTGTTTCCCCTAGTTTTACTCATAGTTGGGTTGGGGGTCGAGTCCGAACTCCTGGCCCCGGGTCTTCACTTTAGTACTTAGGTACTCTCCTGACCGGTTTGGCTTTTATACCTCTGCTTAAAGCTATGGGGGTTCCCGCCTCCACTACATCGCTTCCCAAACTTTCCACTTTACTGGACTACTCATGTGGCTGAAGAAATAACTTCCTACTCCCTGTGGTTCATCTGTGTCTTCACTTCCAACTGGTCCCTTGTTACTGTGTCCAATCTCGGAACATCCTGTCTTTGTCCACCTTGTCAATTCCTCCAGTATTTTGTATGTCGTTATATGTCCCCCCTTCTTCTGTCCTCCAGTGTCGTCAGGTTGTATTTCCCTTAACCTCTCCTCAAGAACTACCTCTTTGTTGGGGTAGTCTTTTTCAAACCTTTGCACCTTTCTCTAGTTCTTTCTGCTTGGCTAGGTGTGGGTTTTCCAACGGTGTGCATGCTCCAATATGGGTCTAAGTACACGGTGCACAGGGTCCTGAACGATTCCCTTTTTATGAGTCGGAATGCTGTTCTGAGGTTTGCCAGGCGCCCATATGCTTCGCAGTTATTTGGTTGAGTGCGCTTTAGGAGAAGTGCCTGGTGTTATACTCACCCCGATCTTTTTCCTTGAGTGAGGTTTGTAGTCTCTGGCCCCCCCGACTGTCTCCTCTGCGGTCTTCTTTGCCCTTCCCCCAACTTCATGACTTTGCACTTGGTGGATTGAATCCAGGAGCCAATTGCTGGACCAGGTCTGCAGCCTGTCCAGATCCTTTTTTAGTTCTGCTGGTCTTCGATCGAGTGAATTCTTCTCATCAACTTCACGTCATCTGCAAACAGGGACACCTCAGAGTCTATTCCTTCTGTCATGTCGTTCACAAATACCAGAAACAGCACTGGTCCTAGGACTGACCCCTGTGGGACCCCGCTGGTCACAGGTGCCCACTCTGACACCTCGCCACGTACCATGACTCGCTGCTGTCTTCCTGACAAGTATTCCATGATCCATTGTAGTGCCTTCCCTGTTATCCCTGCTTGGTCCTCCAGTTTTTGCACCAATCTCTTGTGTGGAAGTGTGTCAAACGCCTTTTTGCAGTCCAAGAATATGCAATCTACCCACCCCTCTCTCTCTTGTCTTACTGCTGTTACCATGTCATAGAACTCCAGTAGGTTTGTGACACAGGATTTCCCGTCCCTGAAACCATGTTGGCTGCTGTTGATGAGATCATTCCTTTCTAGGTGTTCCACCACTCTTCTCCTGATAATCTTCTCCATGATTTTGCATACTATACATGTCAGTGACACTGGTCTGTAGTTTAATGCTTCATGTCTGTCTCCTTTTTTAAAGATTGGGACTACATTTGCTGTCTTCCATGCCTCAGGCAATCTCCCTGTTTCGATAGATGCATTGAATATTGTTGTTAGGGGTACACATAGCGTCTCTGCTCCCTCTCTCAATACCCATGGGGAGATGTTATCTGGCCCCATTGCCTTTAAGGTATCTAGCTCACTCAGAAGCCTCTTCACTTCTTCCTCGGTTGTGTGCATTGTGTCCAGCACTTGGTGGTGTACCCCGCCTCTCCGTCTTTCTGGAGCCCCTTCTGTCTCCTCTGTGAGCACTTCTTTGAATCTCTTGTTGAGTTCCGCATATACATCACGGTGTGTGTATGTGTGTGTGTGTGTGTGTGTGTGTGTGTGGTGTGTGTGTGTGTGTGTGTGTGTGTGTGTGTGTGTATGTGTGTGTACCCAGTTTTTTGTAACCATCTATTTGTTGTTGCAGGGGTCGAGTTGCAGCTTCTGGCCCCTGCTCCAAGAGTTATGTCGTACCTTTTCACCATCTGGTAAATGTGTTTATATATTACAATGGCTGACACCGTCGCTAGGCAGTATTATATGGACCGACATAATCTTTAGCCTGTCACTGGGAATAAAAAAAGAAAATCCGTAGTCTCAATTCCTGGGACTCCATTGTTCCATCCCCATCCCTTCATCCGTTGCTCCACCTCCAGTCCTTCACTCCACTTATTCCTTTTCTCTTTCCTTTGCCACTACCCTTCTCCCTCTCTCTCTCTCTCTTTCTTCCTCCCTTCCCGACCCTTCTCTCGTTTATGGAGATTTAGACGATCCCCATCAGAAGCGGCACTCAGATCTTGTTTGCTCCCTCGTTGGACAAACAGACATAAAACAGGAGTGACGATGCCAGCCCTTACACAAACACACACTCACTCATACACACATATACATGCACACACACACACACACACACACACACACACACACACACACACACACACACACACACACACACATAGAGGGCATAATAGCTCTTACGGAGAGGAAATTAACAGAAGCTATAACAGATGTGTTATTCCCAGCGGGGTGCCAGGTAATGAGACTCGGGAGGTGGAGTGGCACTGTTGATCGGGAGGCACTGGGGGGTTTTGAAGCACTAAGTGGGATGTGCCGTAAGGGGAAACGAAACTCCGTGTTGCGTAGCGGCACTCGGGACCTGGAAGAGCAAGTTAGCTGTAATATACAACACTGCACCAAACAGTAAGGAACTGAGACGGGATTGTGAGCACAGCTTCAGGGACTTGATAAGACTACTTATCGTGGAAGACCTCAACCACAAACAGATGAACTAAGATAACTAGGAATCACACGGTGGACTAAACTAAGATTCTCACGGTGAACTAAACTAAGAATTACACGATGGACTAAACTAAGAATCACACGGTAGACTAAACTATATTCAGTTTCTCCATGCACTTATGTGGTTGATGGATGCTCAGGACTGTCTCAGACAATGTCCAATTTTTCTCCGTTATCTACTTCGTCCCGGTCAAGTCTATCTATAATCTCTGAGGTTCATTGTACTGAACGTCCCATCATCTTACCCACATCTCTGAACACAGCCATGCTGGTCTGTACTTCTCTGAAGTTACTAACAGACAGTGTCGTGTCTGTGAGTGCTAGGTCTGTGATTGTTCGCTGACTCTTGATGAAGATCAAGGTTAGTGTGTTACCTGTTGTAGCAGGTCCTGTTGTCTGTCTGTCTGAACTCTTAATATAAGAACATAAGGCTGGAGGAACACTGCAGGAGGCCTACTGGCCCATACAAGGCGGGTCCTTATCATATCCACCCGTGTATTTGTCCAACCTTTTCCCAAAGCTACCAGAGTACCAGAGAGAGAAAGAGAGAGAGAGAGAGAGAGAGAGAGAGAGAGAGAAGGAGAGAGAGAGAGAGAAGAGAGAGAGAGAGAGAGAGAGAGAGAGAAGAGAGAGAGAGAGAGAGAGAGAGAGAGAGAGAGAGAGAGAGAGAGAGAGAGAGAGAGACATAATTGTTGGTGACCTCAACCAGCACCTTATACAGAGGGACTTTGATGACCTTCTTGCAATGTTTGACATGAGAAACTTTGTTGATTTCCCTACTCACATCTCTGGCTCCTTCCTTGACCCAGTAGTGAGTGATCTGGCAGAAGGCATAGTCACTTGTCAACCCCTCGGCTATGTTGGATCGTCTGACCACAAGGCTGTTTTTACGACACTTAATATCCCAACAGAACGAGGTGAGGAGTCCACACGCACAACCTGGCTATGGAAAAGAGGTAATTGGCCAGCCCTTCGCTCTGAGCTCGCCACCACCGATTGGAATGCTCTTCTCCAAGGGGATGTTGACAACCAAGTGAAAGCCTTCACTGGACACATCCTTAATCTACAACAAGAGCACATTCCTCACCGGCAATATGTGACGAAGCCTACGGATCAGCCTTGGTTTGGCTTTCGTTGTAGAGACGCTGCTACTGCTAAGTACAAAGCATGGCGAAGGTATAAGAGACATTCTACCACCTATAACAGGAACTTGCACAGACAAGCCTGTAGACATATGGGTGACGTTCAAAAGTGGGCCATTGCTAAATGGGAGGTGGACACTAAAAGAAAGTTAGCATCAGGTAGGGTAGGCTCCAAAACCTGGTGGTCCCTGGTCAAGGACAGACAAGGTTATCTGCCTGATGAACTCATTCCACCTCTAAATCGACAGGATGGGACCACCTCTACTAGTAGTCAAGAGAAGGCGGACCTCTTTGCTGAACACTTTGCTACCAAAATGCAAGTTCCTGATCCAGCAAGGGACCCTCCTTGGCTAGCTGCAAGAACTGTGTCAAAACTGTCAGTGGTGACAATAAGGCAGGATGACGTGCATTTCCTTCTTAAATCGCTTGACCAAGAAAAGGCTGTGGGCCCAGACAAGTTGAGCCCAAGATTGCTGAGATGTGCAGACCAGCTAGCAGCACCTCTAACTCGCATCTTTCAGCACTGCCTAATACAGTGTAAATGGCCCTCTCTATGGAAAGAGACAAATGTAGTCCCTGTTCACAAAAAGAAGAGCAGAGCAGAAATCAGCAACTACAGACCAGTGTCACTCCTGTCAATCATTGGTAAGATCCTCGAGACAATAATCTCAAGACAAATGACAGAGTTTTTTGACTATCACTCACTACTTTGTGATCGTCAATATGGCTTCAGGAAAGGTTACTCTGCTGCTGATCTGTTGTTAAACCTCTCCACTAAGTGGCACCAGTCACTGGATGAATCCAAAGTCAGCTGTGTGGTAGCACTGGACATTGCTGGCGCTTTCGACCGGGTGTGGCACCAGGGCCTCTTAGCAAAACTTCAAGCACTGGGAATTGCAGGCTCTACGCTATGTCTCCTCGGTGATTACCTTCATGGTAGATCTCTAAGTGTAGTTCTCAATGGAACGGAATCAGCAAGACATCCTATTGGGGCAAATGTTTCCAAGGAAGCGTGCTGGGACCATTGTTTTGGAATTTTCTACTTCAATGGGCCTTCTTCATCTCATCCCAGAATACATGCATAGCAGACGACTGCCACTGACATTCACTTATCCAAGAGAAGAAATGCCAGCTACTCTAAGCTACATCAATCACCAGCTGAGAGCTATATCAGCTTTGGGAAATTGATGGCAAGTAACAAATTTTCACCTGAGAAAATGCAAATGATGATCGTCTCTAGGCACCATGATGGTAATGTGGTGCAGTGTAAGGTGAATGGAGGGTTTTGGCACCTGGAGAAAGAAAATTGATATCCTTGGGGTGAAATTTGACTCCAAAATAACCATGAAGAACCATGTTGTAAATTTGCAAACAAGGCAGCCCGGAAGCTTACAGCACTTCGCCCAATCTGATCTACTTGACAGTAGGGGTTGCAAGATTCTGTAGAGGCACAAGTATGCTCGCACCTTGAGTATGCTCCACTTTCTTGGTTTGCCTGCCCCCCCCCTCTCATCTGCGACTGCTTGACAGAGTAGAGAACAGAGCAAGTCGTCTCATCTCTCGCCCGGACCCCTCCTGGATAGATCTGTCATTTCGCAGAGCCTTCAACATAGGAGGGATGTGGGTGGGGCCCTTTCTGTTATGTACATGGCAAAATATTGCAAAGTACCACCACTTGGATCCACTTCGAGGACAGCGTTTAAACAAGCTTTTATGCCACAAGACGGGCAGAAAGCAGCAACTTCACTCTGGCTGTACCCTTCTCCAGAACATCACTCCATCTGAGATCATACATACCCAGGATGACTCGAGTATGGAACACATTCGTACAGCATAATGATGTCAACGAGATAAAGTCAGTTGATCAAATGAAAATGCTGGCCCACAGATGGCTCCAACTTCATCCTGTTCCCTACTTGTATGTCTCATAACAATAAAAATGCTTTCAAATGAGCTGATGTAGGTAACAGCTCTTAGCTTGCCAATAAAGTTAAGAATCCTTAACCTGTAAATAGCTTGTCACTAAAGCTAGGGATCCTTAACCTTGTCAAACCCTGTGTAAAAAAGAGAGAGAGAGAGAGAGAGAGAGAGAGAGGAGAGAGAGAGAGAGAGAGGAGAGAGAGAGAGAGCGAGAGAGAGAGAGAAACATTGCTTAAAGTTACTGATGAATTTGCTTCACAGAGCCACAGTAGCTCTCTGATATGTATCTGTTGGGGCTAACTTGCTTCCTGGCATAAGTTTACGGTTCATAGCTGTTGTCCAGCTGTTGACTGGAAGATTGAACTCTCTAAAGAGGATAAAACAAGTGTGGGATTTTCAGTGCTTTCAGGGCGGCTATCTGTCTTCCTTATCTGCTGAGTGAATGCCTCTGTCAGCAGGGAGCTTCTTTTATTGAGACGTCGCAGTAAAAGATTTCAATACTATCTGTGTCTTTACTGCCACTAGTTGCTTGATGCTATTGTTCACCAGTTCTTCCGCTCTTTCCTTATATTTATGGATCACAGTACGAACAAGTGGATGAGTAGCCTTTTATCATGGCTGAGGGACTGAACACCTTCTATTATGGCTGAGGGACTGAACACCTTCTATCATGGCTGAGGGACTGAACACCTTCTATCATGGCTGAGGGACTGAACACCTTCTATCATGGCTGAGGGACTGAACACCTTCTATCATAGCAGAGGGACTGAACACCTTCTATCAAAGCTGAGGGACTGAACACCTTCTATCATGGCTGAGGGACTGAACACCTTCTATCATGTCAGAAGGACTGAGCACCTTCTATCAAGACTGAGGGACTGAACACCTTCTATTATGGCTGAGGGACTGAACACCTTCTATCATGGCTGAGGGACTGAAAACCTTTAATTTTTATGTCTGAAGGACTGAACCCCCTTCTATTTAAGACTGAGGGACTGAACACCTTCTGTTATGGCTGAGGGACTGAACACCTTCTATCATGGCTGAGGGACTGAACGCCTTCCATCATGGCTGAGGGAGTGAACACCTTCTATCATGGCTGAGGGACTGAACACCTTTTATCATGGCTGAGGGACTGAACACCTACTATCATGGCAGAGGGACTGAACACCTTCTATCATGGCTGAGGGACTGAACACCTTCTATTATCGCTGAGGGACTGAACACCTTCTATCATGGCTGATGGACTGAACACCTTTTATCATGGCTGAGGGACTGAACACCTTCTATCATGGCTGAGGGACTGAACACCTTCAATCATGGCTGAGGGACTGAACACCTTTTATCATGGCTGAGGGACTGAACACCTTTTATCATGGCTGAGGGAATGAACACCTTTTATAATGGCTGAGCGACTGAACACCTTCTATCATGGCTGAGGGACTGAACACCTTCTATCAAGGATTGAACATACATCAAGTTTAAAAGACTGAACACCTTCAGTCAAGCCTGAGGGACTGAACACCTTCAGTCAAGACAGAGGGACTGAACACCTTCAGTCAAGCCTGAGGGACTGAACACCTTCAGTCAAGCCTGAGGGACTGAACACCTTCAGTCAAGACAGAGGGATGAACACCTTCAGTAAGACCCGGGGACTGAACACCTTCAGTCAAGCCCCGAGGACTGAACACCTTCAGTCAAGCCTGAGGGACTGAACACCTTCAGTCAAGCCTGAGGGACTGAACACCTTCAGTCAAGCCTGAGGGACTGAACACCTTCAGTCAAGCCTGAGGGACTGAACACCTTCAGTCAAGACAGGGGGACTGAACACCTTCAGTCAAGACAGAGGGACTGAACACCTTCAGTCAAGCCTGAGGGACTGAACAACTTCAGTCAAGCCCGAGGGGCTGAACACCTTTAGTCAAGAC
>NC_069409.1:71358958-71361458 GCF_026875155.1 Cherax quadricarinatus
GCACCCTTAAAAACTGACGTGGATCAAAACCCCGATGTTCGGTTGTTAACGGGCGGTCTCAACAGCCCCAGGGGTCCCCCGCTGGAAACCTATGAAGTTGAAGAGGTACAAATGCAATTATATATCGAATTCCTATTGATGACGGGGCAAAATACTGTCAATAAAGTACTTCAGAAACAGATATTAAGTGTCCCGTGGTGGTTTGGGAAAACGCACTGTTTTACACATGGGTGCGTGGTTCAACCCGGATGGGGGAAAATTTGGGGCTTTTCCCTTAACCGCTGTCCGGCTCACCGGGCGTGTAAGTAGGACCTGAGTGTTAGTCCCTTCCCCGCTGCCCTGTTCACCTTAGCACTAAGAGCCCCTGAGTTTAGTCGATGGTGTGGATCGCCCCTGGGGCCCAATTAAAGGCCCCTCCAATGGAAATATGAAAAACGGTCTGAAGTTTGATTTTCTTGGTTATCCTGGAGGTAACCCCCGGGGTTTAAAAAAATCCCAACAAACCTTATTTTATCTTATCTTACCGGCGCAAGATTCTCGGCAGGAACGAAGGGAAGACTGTCAGCGGAGACTGTTCCAGCGGGTGACTGTCAGGGGGAAGTGCTGTCGTGATAAATTTTAGCGAGAAAAAAAAAATTCCCCAGCGGACCGTCTAGAAGTGAGAGATTTACTGCAAAAGTTGTCGCAAGTAAATTAATTAAGAGACAGAAAATGACGAGAAGACAAAAGTTTCGCGGTAATTAAATTTTCAAAACGTAATTTATTTTGATGTGTTGATAAGAAAAAACAGAAAAAATATTTCTCCACGATATTCGTAGATGAAGTTAAGTGATGATGCCAAAAATACTTAGTAATAACATAGTTTGAGTCCGCTAGAATATTTCTCGCTGCAAAATATTTTGAAGAATTCTAGGATGGGGAACTATTTAACATCGACACCATGCCTAACCCTTCTAGGGTAGGGTAGGTGCCTGAGTCCGAGGTTTTAGCTCATAAGACTGTCATTCCCATTTGCTCCCTTGGGGCGGGGATGGCAGACCAGAGAGGCCTAGCTTGTGGCTAGGCCTGGGGACAGTGGTCCCAAAGATGAGGAGGTACTTGTGCCTCCTCCCATGGGAGACTTAGGTCTCAGACACTCCGTAAAGAGGGAGCCAAGGCCGGGCCACTACTTGGAAAAGGCCCGGGCCAGGAGAATACCGGCTAATCTTTAATAATAATAAGAACTATTTAAAATTGTGCTCGGGATATATTTTTTTCTTTTTGTTTACAAGCGCACTTCTTGCATGACACAAGGTAACCCTCCGAGGCACTATCATCATTATCCTTTGCTTTAACTAACCAATTACGTCCCTAATGGCACGTTTGTCTCACGTTGTTACTGGCGTTTTACCTGCACCACTAACCCTTAATAAAGCCAGTATAGCAGTCGTGGCTCAGTCGTCAGGGAATTAAATGTCAATGTTACCCGATGAAGCGATTCTGTGTTAGTATTGACAGAACGGGCTCTCTCTCTCTCTCTCTCTCTCTCTCTCTCTCTCTCTCTCTCTCTCTCTCTCTCTCTCTCTCTCTCTCTCTCTCTCTCTCTCTCTCTCTCTCTCTCTCTCTCTCTCGCTTCCTCAAGCAACACTGAGGAAGTGAGGTAATTCTCAGCGTTACCCTCAGTGGCGCTGACAACCTGTGACCTTGAACAAAAGGGAGTAGATTATTATTATTATTAGTAGTAGTAGTAGTATTACTATTATTATTATTTTTTAGTATTATTTTCATTATTATTATTATTATTATTATTATTATTATTATTATTATTATTATTATTATTATTATTATTAAGAGAAGCGCTAAAGTCGTGGGTGTCAGTGACAGAATAGGACCTCCGGTGCTGAAATCTGGAGGTGAGGAATTTAACAGAGAAAAAGACACAGACAGAGAACGAAGAGATATGGACATGGGAAAACCGAAGGAGGGAGGGAAGAGAGAGAGAGATGAGGAAGCTAAAAATTAGTGAAGAGAGACAGCTAGGAGTGGAAGGAGTTAAGAAGAGACCAGGAAAACAGTGAAGTTTTCTATGGGCTTGTTTTTACAACATGGAGATAGTACAATATAAATCCTTCTTATGTTGTTGTGCTAGTGTGTGTGTGTGTGTGTGTGTGTGTGTGTGGTGTGTGTGCTAGTGTGTGTGTGTGTGTGTGTGTGTGTGTGTGTGTGTGTGTGTGTGTGTGTGTGTGTGTTGTGTGTGTGTGTGTGTGTGTGTGTTGTAAGGTATTCTGTAAGCCAGGTGTAATCTTTTTTTTTCTAACTCTGCTTTCATATCCCGTATATATATTTTTTTCAGTCCGTTCAGGGCGGATACTCTCGCTCCCTCACCTCCAAACCCACCTCCATCCCTCCAACCTCACCACAACCCCCTCCAACCCCATTATCACTCCAACAGAGCCACCCCCTCCAACATCACTACCCCCTCCAACCCCATCACCATTCCCTCCAACCCCATCACCACCCC
>NC_069409.1:71366458-71420832 GCF_026875155.1 Cherax quadricarinatus
GGGTGGGTTTGGCCTGAGTCGAGGTTTTAGCTCTTTAAAGGGTTTGTCTTCCTTTTGCCCCTTTTGGGGGGGGGGGTGGCAGCCCAGAGGGGCCCTAGTTTGTGGCTGGGCCTGGGGACGGGGGCCCAAAGATGGGGGAAGGGTTCTTGTGCCTCCTCCATGGGGACTTAGGTCTCAAAACCACTCCGTAAAGAGGGACCCAAAGGGCCCGGGCCCACAAATTGGAAAACCCCCGGGGGGCCAGGGAATGGGGCTTTTTTAAATAAAATAAGAACTTTTTTAAAATTGTGTCGGGATTTTATTTTTTCTTTTTGTTTAAAGCGAAACTTCTTGCATGACCCCAAGGTAACCTCCGGGCACAAATCATCATTTTTCCTTTGCTTTAACTAACCAATTACGCCCCTAATGGCACGTTTTTCTCACTTTGGTTTCTGGCTTTTTTACCTGCACCAAAACCCCTTAAAAAAAGCAAGGTATAGCGTCGTGGTTTCAGTGGGTTGGGAATTTTAAAATGTAAAATGTTCCCAAATGAAGGGGATTCTGTGTTAGTTTTGACAGAAGGGGGCTCTCTCTCTCTCTCTCTCTCTCTCTCTCTCTTTCTCTCTCTCTCTCTCTCTCCTCTCTCCCCTTCCCCTCTCTCTCTCTCTTCTCTCTCTCCTCTCCCCGTTTCCCAAGCAACATGGGGAAGTGGGTTTAATTTCCCCGCTTTTCCCCTCAGTGGGCGTTTGAAAAACCTTTTGGACCTTAAAACAAAAGGGAGTAGTTTTATTTTTATTATTAGTAGAAAGGTAGAGTATTACTATTATTATTATTTTTTAGTATTATTTTCATTATTTTTATTATTATTATTTTTTTAAATTATTATTTTATTTTTTATTATTATTATTATTTTTTTAAGAAAAGCGAAAAAAGTGTGGGTGCCCAAGTGACAGAATAGGACCTCCGGTCCCTGAAATTCTGGAGGTGGGGAAATTTAAAAAACAGGGGAAAAAGACACAGACAGAGAACGAAGAGTTTGGGACATGGGAAAAACCGAAAGGAGGGAGGGAAGAGAGAGAGAGATGGGGAAAGCTAAAAAATTAGTAAAGAGGACAGTCGGGAGTGGAAGGATTTTAAAAAGAGACCGGGAAAAAACAGTGAAGTTTTCTAGGGGCTTGTTTTTACAACTTTGGAGATAGTAAAAATTTTAAACCCTTTTATGTTGTTGGCTAGTGGGGTGTGTGGTGTGTGTGTGTGTGTGTGGGTGTGTTTTGCAAAGTGTGTGTTTTGTGTTTTGTGTGTGGGGTGTGTGTGGTTGTGTGTTTTGTGGGGTGTGTGTGTGTTTTGTGTGTGTGTGTGTGTGTGTGTAAGGTATTTCGAAAGCCAGGGGGTAATTTTTTTTTTTTTAATTTTGCTTTCATATCCGTATATATTTTTTTTTTAAAGTCCTTTTCGGGGCGGATACCCTCGCTCCCTCACCCCCAACCCCACCCCATCCCCCCAACCCCTCACCACAACCCCCTCCAAACCCCTTATCACTCCAACAGAGCCACCCCTCCAACATAAATACCCCCCAAACCCCTCACCATTCCCCCCAACCCCTTCACCACCCCCCCCAACCCCATCACCATTCCCCCCAAACCCCAATCACACCCCGCCCCAAACATCATACCTACTCGGGACCCCACCTAAATCTTCATTTCCCTTCCAAATTCCCAAACCCCTTAAAACCCCCCCCCCATACAAGCCCAACAAGGGAATTCTTAATTAATTTTTTAAAATTGAAAATCTCTACTTTGGTTGTGTTCGTTTGATGCTGGGGAAATTTCCCTTGTTATGTTCGTTGTCTTAAAGTTTGGGGGAAATTCCCAATTTGTTATTTTTCGTTCGTTTTTAAGCTGTGGATTACTTGTTGTTTTTCGTTCGTCTTGATGCTGGGGGATTAAAAATTTTTGTGTTCGCTGTTTTGTTGCTTTTGGTTTACATTGTTGTGTTCGTTGGCCCTTGATGTGTGGATTACATTGTTGTGTTCATCTTGATGCTGGGGGATTACATTGGGGGTTTTCGTCTTTTGATGCTGGGGGATTACATTGTTGTGTTCGTTTTGATGTTTGTGGATTACTTTGTTGTTTTTTCGATCTTTGATGCTTGGATTACTTTGGGTTTTTTTTTCGTTTGATTTAGCTTGGATTCATTGTTGTGTTCGTTTGATGCGGGTGGATTACATAAAAAACCCTTAAGAAGGAACCTGCAGCGGTTACTGGCTAAGTGAGGCATACCCCAAGGGTCGCCCTCCCGGTTTTATTCCATTTGCCCCAAACTGGGTCGGTCCAACTCACACACATAATGTGTTTATCAAACCCTTTTTTTAAAAATACACAATTTTTTTAGCTTCTTTTGGCGGAAATGGGGGTTTTGGGTTTCCCCCTCATCCACAATCTTTTCCCAAACCCAATGCTTTTTATACCCTTTCCCTGAACTGAATTTTTTCAACTTAAAAACCTTTGCTGCGATTTTTTTTTTTTCGGGTTTTTGGTTTAGAAAATTTTTTAGCCCGTTATTTACATCCCTTTTTTTGCGTTTTTGTGTTCCCCTTAAAAACTGTGGATTACTTTTGTGTTCCGTTTTTTTTTTCCCGGGTTTGGGGAAATTTTATTGTCGCTTTCGTTCGTCTTGAAGCTGTGGATTTACGTTGTTGTAATGTTGTCTCGTGTGTGGATTACAAGAACAAAAAACAAATTTGGGGCCCGTTTTTACTTTTTTGGGAAAAACTTTTGCTGGGATAAAGTTCTATTTTTCCCTAACATCTTCCCTTTTTTTTTTTTTCTCTTCTCTTTTCTTTCTTTTTCTTTTCTCCCTTATCTCCTCTTTTCTTCTCCTCTTCTCTCTCTTTTCCTTCCCCTTTCTCCTCTTTTCTCTCTCTCTCTCTCTCGGATGGGGAAAAGATAATGTTGGGTCCCGGAAATAAAGGGGGAGGGATATTTAATTTATTTTAAAGGGGTAAATGTTTAATGTAAAAGCGGAGGGGAGTGTCGACTAATTTTTTAGGTTAGGTAAGGTTTGTTGGGAAAAAGGAAAAGTGTTTCCTGAGTGGGTTTAGTTATTTGAGGGCCCCACACCTGGGCTTTTGGAATTAACGAGGCCTTCCGTGGCTTACGGGTTTTCCCCTTTTAAAAATTAAAGGTTATGATTAAAAAAAATTTGTGTATTGATGTTTTAGTGTTAGACCCCAGTTTTTAATGTGCTAAAAATGACAAAAAAATTTTTTTTTTGGCGGTTTTAAATGAGGAGCTTAAAGGGGTCGCCCCCCCGGGCCCGGTAGGACCGGGCCCCTTCCGGGTTTTGTGGTTTGATCAATAAAATATTTGTGCCCCCACCCAAAGTTAATTTTGCCCCAAAGGGGTTTATTAGGAATTTTTTTGGGAATCTGTTGTTTCCCCTCTCAGAGATAGCCGGCGGGGGTGCATGAAGGAAAAGGTTGTTAAAACAGTGTGGTAACTTAAAAACTTAACAATTTTCTCGTGTTTTTTTAAGTAAATTTTTCCGGGGGCGCAGGTTTCGGCCCAAAATTCCCAAAGCGTAGATTGTGTTGTTTTTTTTTTTTCCCGTTTTACCTTTCTTTAAGGATTTCCGTCTTAGTGATTTTAAAAGTTTTTCCCAAAGTAAGTCGGGGGTTTTTGACCGAATTTACACGAGCTTTAAAGGTTTTTTTTCCCTTTTTTTTAAAATTTTTTAAATCTGAAATTTTTAATCCCCCTTGACGGAGGTGGTTAGGGGCAGCCAATATTCCGTCCTAGAGAGAAAACGAGTTCCTGAGGACTGTTTCGTGGCTTTTTCTTTTGTTTGAACGGGTTTACTTAAACACTTCCTTTTTCTTGCGTTCCCTGTAACGTTGTCTTACCCCTTCAATGCGAGATCGGAAAATTATCACCCCAGGTTTTCCCCACGTATTTACGCACGAACAAAACCACACAACACCAACAACACAAAAACACCACCACAAAACCACACACAAACACAACACACCCCAAACCCCAACAAACACAAACCCACCCCAAACCCCCAACACACACCCCACACACACAACACAAACCCCACACCACACAAAAAACCCACACCCCCACCCCAAAAACCCCACACACACCACACACACCACACACACACAAAACAACACCCCACCAAACACACACACCCCCACCACACACACACACACAAACACACCACACAACACACAACACACCAAAACCACCCACAACACAAAAACACCACAACACAAAAACACACACACACAAAACCACAAAAGGGTTTGGGCCCGGTTTGCCGGAAATGGTCCCCCAAATTGGGCCCCGGGGTTTCAACCCCCACCAAGTGAAAAAGCCTGAAGATTGGGGGGGGGCCCAAAGAAGGCCGCGAGGGGGTACTTTTCTGGGGGTTTCAGGGGACAAACCCTACTAAAGGGGAAAAAGATCTTGGGGTAATTTTAAAAACCCCAGGCACATCCCCTGAAGCGCAATCAACAAATAACTGCTGCAGCATAGGGGGCCGCCTAGAAAATTTCAAAACAGCATTCCGAAAATTTTTAAATTTAAGGGAAATCTTTCCCGGGGACCCGGGAAAACCCGTTTTAATTGGGCCCCATTTTGGAGTATGCGGCCCCCTTTTTGGGAAAAACCCAAAACCTACCCAAGCACGTAAAAAAAAATAGAGAAAGTGAAAAGGTTTTTGCAAAAAGGGATTTGTCCCGAGAAAGGGGTTTTATGTCCTGAGGAGGGGTTTAAGGGAAATAAAAACCTGCGACACTGGAGGACAGGGGAAAAGGGGGAAGGGGGGAATGAAAAAGACATAAAAAATTTTTGAGGGAATTTGAAAAAGGGGGACAAAAAACAGGTGTTCCAGAGTTGGGGACAAGTAAAAAGGGGGACACATTTGGGGAAGTTTAAAGACACAGAGAATCACAGGGTGTTAGGAAGTATTTTTCACCACAGAGTGTCAGTAAGGGGAATATTTTGGGGAAAGCGATTAGTGGGGCAGGATCCTTTACATAGCTTTAAGAAAGAGGTACGAAAAAAGCTCAGGGCCCGGGGGGAGTAAACCTAGTAGCGATCAGTGAAGGGGGCGGGGACGGAGCTCGGACTCCCCCCCCGAAACCCCTCAACTAGGGTGATTTAAAACTGGGGTGAGTACAACAACAACACACACAAAACCACACAAACCCCCCCCCGCAACACACACACACACACACACAAAAAAAAACCCAAAACAACAAAAAAAAACAAAAACCCAAAAACACCAAAAAATTAAAGGGGAAAAAAGGGTTCCAAATTGGAAAAAGGGGTGATTTTTTAAATTAAACCCAAAACACAAAAAAAATAGAAAACTCCCCCGGGGGGAAAAAGGCCATTCGAGGGGGGAGTACAAAGGGGAAAAAAACAAAAACGGGGGGGGGAAATTGGGGGGGGACAACTAGGTTTGAACGGGGGGGGGGAAAAAAGGGGGGGGGGGGGGAAAAAAAAAAAAAAGCTAATAGGAAGAAAAAGACAAGGTTGGGGGGTTTAAAACCCGGGGGGTGGGGGGGAAAAGGCCCACAGGGCGGGTCCGAAATGGAAAAAGGTTTTGGAGGGATTAAAAACCCAGGAAAACACGGGAAAAAAGAGGGGGGGGGATTTGGGCCCCGGGAAAGGGAGGGAAAGGTTTTTCCCCCCGAGGCAGTTTAAAGGACATGAACAAAATCAAACTGACCCGGAAAAAAAAACAACCTTTTCTGTTTTTTGACATTGGGAAAAAGACAAAGAAGGAACCCAGGTTGAAAAGGGGCTAAAATAAAAGGGGGGGGGAAACTCAAAGGTGGGGAAAAAATTTGAGGGGGTTCAACAGGAAAAATTTAAAGGAAAAATTTTTAGTAGAAAAGGAAGGATTGGGGTGCGGGGCCCAGAGGGGGCCCGGGGGAAAAACCCCAAAATTTGGACGACATTTTTTCCCAAAATGAGGGGGGGGAAAAACAATGCTTCAGGGAATTTTTCCTCAAAGGAAGGAGGAAAACCCCCAAAAAAAGGGTTTAAAAGAGGGGGGCCAGAAAAGGGGGGGGCCGGAAACACTTTTTCCACAAATCTTCAAAACCCTTTTTCCCCTGGGGAAAAAACCCTGGGCAAAAACTGGGGGTATGGGGGGCCCCAAAGCAAAATTGTAGTTCCCCATTTTAAAAAGGGAACAGAAAAAGGGAAAACTTGGGGGGGACGGTTAAATTGGGGGAAAAGGTATCAAAAATTTTTGGAAAGAAAATTAAACAGGGGGGAAAAGGGGGGGAAGCCCCTGGGGGGGAAACAGGATATAAACCCAAACCGGAAAACTTTCCCCCAGGGCCTTTGGGGGAAAAAATTTTGGAATTTTAATGTAAAATCCGGAATTAACAAGAGGAGGGGGGGGGTTTGTTCCATTTTCGGGAAAAAAAAAGGGGGCCTTTTAAACCCCGGTTTCATACGGATTATTGCAAAAAAACTGGGGTTTTAACAGGGGAAGGGGTGCAATGGAAAAAGGGGAAAAACCCTGGGGGGCCCCAACCAAGGGATTCTGGGAAGGAAGTTCAAAAATTTGGGACCTTAACAAAAAGGGGGACGGGGGGGGGGGTTTGGGAATTGCTTTTTTGGAACTGCAAAAAGGGGGTTGGCCCAAGTTCCCCAAGAGATTTTTTGAAAGTGAATAGGGGTTTAAAAATCGGTTGGGCCCGGAAAGGATTCAAAAAACCCGGGAAGGGACAAAAAGGCCCTTTGGTTCCGAATTTAAATCCGGGGGCCCTTGAAAGCGGGGTAGGGGGGGGCCAGGCCCAAAGGAAGGTTTATGGCCTCGGGGGAAGACTCCAAACCCCCCTTTTGGGGAAAAGGAAATTTTTGGGGGGAGAATTAAAACCGAGAGGTCCCGGGGGAATTTCATAAAGATAAACCGGCCCCGGGGCCAGAAAATTTTGGGCCCTGGAAAACCTGAAAAGCATTGAAAAGTGGGGGAAACACCAAGCCCACAGACAAGTTTATTGTCCTGCCCCATCGGGAGAAGATTTTGGGCCGGGGGAGTTCAGGGGAAAGCTGGAAGAACTAAAAGGGTTTCCCAAACCAAGGGCGGCCTGGGAAACCTTTAAAAGAAAGATTAAAAAAAAGGGGAATCCTTCGACACTAAAACCCCGGAGGGAAAAGGGAGAAAATTGTTTAAAAACCCGCATAAAAAATACGGTAAAAATAGAAAGGGGGTAAGGACGGTTTCAAAGGGGCCGAAAAAGGGGAACCTTGGGAAGGGAAAGAAACAAATGGCGAGAATGGTGGAAAGGATTTTTTAGCCAAAAACGTTTAGGGCGGGGGGAATAGCCTGGGGAAAAGGGATTTTCGGGGGGGGCCAAGAAAAAAGACAACTTTTGGACGGGGAAAATTTGGGGGGGCGAGAGTATCTAGGAAACTTTGAAGAGGGGGGGGGGGGGCCGGGGCCCTAGGACCGATTGCAAAACCCAAACCAAATTTTTAAGGTGATTTTAAAATAGGTTTGGGAAAAACCACCCCAAAAAACCCACCCCAAACACAAAAAAACAAAACACCACCACAAACACCCAAAACCCAAACCCCAAACACACCCACCCAACCCCCCCCCCCCCCCCCCCCCCCCCCCCCCCCCCCCAAAACCCCACCACACCCCCCCCCAAAAACCCCACACCCCCCACACACAACCACCCACACCCCACACAACACCCACACACACACCCAAAAACCACCCACAAAAAACACCCCAACCCACACCCAACAAACACACCCCACCACCCCACAAACAAACCAACAACAAAAAACCCCACCAAAACACAACCCAAAACAAAAAACACACCCCACACCCACACCACACACCCAAAACACACAAAAAAAAAAAAACCCCACACACCACCCCACCCCCCCACCCACACACACCCAAACCCCAAAAACCCCCCCCCACCCCCACACACCCCACAAAACAACAACAAAAACCACCCCCCAACCCCCCCCCCAACCCCCAAACCCCCCCCCCAAAAACAAAAACACCACAAAAACACACAACCCCACCCCCACCCCCCCCCCCCCACACACCCCACAAAAACACACCACAAACAACACACAAACCCCCAAACCCCAACAACACACACCCCCCAAACAACAACACACACAACACACCACACCACACACCACAACAAAAACCCACACCCACACACCACAAACAAAAAACACCCACCCAAAACACAACACCACCAAAAACAACACACAACCACACACACCACACCCCCCCACACACACACACACCCAAAAAAACACACAACCCCAAAACCACACACAAAACCCCACAAAACACCACACAACCCCAAAACCCCAAAACCCCCAAAACCCCAAACACGCCACAACAACACACCCACCCCAAAAACATACACCCCACCCCACCACAACAAAACCACCACACACACATACAAACACTCCCAAAACACCACACCCCACACGCCCCAACAAACCACAAAACCCCCCCCACAAAACCACACACACCCCCACACAACAAAACCCAACCACCCCACACAACGCACACCCACAAACACCCCCACAAACACAACACAAAATACCCCACCCCGACACACAAACACACAACAACAAAAAACACACATCCCAAAACACCCACACCCCACACACCACAACACGCACACCACACACCAACACACACAAAACACAAACAAACGCCACAACATCCCAAAAACCCCACACCCAACCCCACACACACACACAAAACACAAAATACACACACAAACACCAAAAACCCCACACGACAACACATACACACACAAACACACACACACACACACACCCACCCCAACACACCACCCCGGGCACCCACACGCCCCGCGAAAACATATATAAATATACAAAAAGTTGTTTTAAATTTCCGGGGTATTGTGAAGAAAAATATAAAGAAATTTCATTTTTTTACAACATGTAAATTGTTTACAAGTGTAATGGAAACATTTTCAATATTACCAAACCCCTTTTTTGGGATCTATTTAGCAAAGGTGAAACATTGAAATTGGTTTTTTTTTTCTACTTTGTAATTTACCTTTACGTTTACTTTTTCCCAAGATAATTAACCCTTGTAACGGACTGTCAAACCCTTTATTACACTAACACGTTGCTAATTATAAAAAATCGCCAAATTGGGACTAGCAACTTATAAATATTTCTAATAACTTGTGGGCTACCAAATAAACAAAACACAAGCTATGTAAAACCGTATAAACTATGCTAACAATTTACCATTGGGTAACCCAAAATTACTTGCTAACAATACTAACTATGCTAACCAATTTAAAATTTCTAACAACTACTAAAATTTGCTAAACAAATTTAAGGGTAAACAACCCACTAACTATGTAAAAAACTTACTTTCTAAAAAACTATAACTATGTAACATCTAATGCTAAAAAAACTTTTCTAATACATGGTAACTTCAAAAAAACGCTTTCTAAGTACACTAAAAAAGTCCCTTTAAATGCACTACCTCGTTAATACAAGGTTTTTTTAATACGGGTTGCTGACTGCACTTAACCAATTTGCCCCAAACCCCACTGTTCCCCTTTACTACGGGTAACTCCCCTAACTACCTAACTCGCTAACTACGCTTTTCGCTTTAAATACGTAAAACGCTAAATACGCCCAATCGCTAACTCCCTAACGCACTATCTCTTCACTATCTAACTCACTATTACCCCTAGGTCGCTAACTCCCTCGCTAACTACCCTTTGCTAACTACAATCGCTAACTAAAACCCCGTAAATTTCACTCGCTTTTTACTCTCTTAACGCGTAATTAAAATACAAACAATATTTAAAGTTGACTTATCCCCCTCAACTCCCTTTTTAATTTGCCCGAAATTTTTGTTTCCTTGTCTACTGTTGCCCGTGTTTTGCTTTTTGCCCGTGTCCCGCTGTTGCCTGGGGGTCTACTGTTTTCCCGTGTCTGCTGTTGCCTGTGTTGCTTGTTGCCTGTGTTGCTGTTTAATGTGTCAATGTTGCCTTTTGTTGCTTTTTGCCGGGTTGCCCGGGTTTCCCGTGTCTGGGTTGCCTTTTTGTGTTTCTGTTGCCTGTGTCTGCTGTTTCCTGTGTTGCCCGTTGCCCGGGTTTGCTGTTTGGGTCTGCTGTTGTGGTTGCTGTTGCCTGTGGGCTGCTGTTGGGCCTGTTTTATGTTGCCTGGTCTGCTGTTGCCTGTGTCTGCTGTTTCCCGTTTTCTGCTGTTTCCTGTGTCTCTGTTTCCCGTGTTGCTTTTTGCCCGTTTTTAAAGTTGCCCGTGTTGCTTTTTGCTTTGTTGTGTTGCCTGTGTCTGCTGTTGCCTGTGTTGTGTTGCCTGTGTTCCTACTTTTTGCCTGTTTTGCTGTTGCCTGTGTCTGCTGTTTTCTGTGTCTGCTGTTGCCTGTGTTTACTGTTGCCCGTGTTATGTTGCCGTGTCTACTGTGCCTGTGTTGCCCGTTGCCCGTGTCTGCTGTTGCCCGTGTTGCTGTTGCCTGTAAATTTCTGTTGCCCGGGATCTACTGTTGCCCGTGTCTTCTGGGTTTCCGTGTTTGCTGGTGCCCGGTCTTTTGTTGCCCGTGTCTGCTGTTGCCTGGGTTTCTTTTTGCCTGTGCTGTTGTTGCCTGTGTCTGCTTTTGCGGGGTTGCTGTTGCCTGTGTTGCTGTTGCCTGGTTTTTCTATTTTTCCCCCTGTCTACTGTTGCCCCGTGTCTTTCTGTGCCCCGGTTGCTGTTTTCCCGGGGTTGGGTGTTGGTGTCTGTTTTTGCCCGTGTCTATTTGCCCGTACTACGGTTTTCTGTGTTGCTGTTGCCGGGGTTGTGTTTCCCGGGTCTGCTGTTGCCTTTTTGTTGCTGTTGCCTGTGTCTACGTTGCCTGTGTCTGTGTTTCCTGTTGTCTGCTGGTTTCTTTGGTTGCTGTTGCCGGGGTTGCTTGTTGACTGTGTTTTCTGGTGCCTGTGTCTGTTTTGCCTGTGTCTGCTGTTGCCGTGTCTGCTTTTTGCCTGTGTTGCTGTTGGGCGTTTTTGTGGGGGGTGTGTTGCTGTTGCTGTGTCTACTGTGGGCCCGTTTTTTGTTTTTGCCTGGGGTTGCTGTTGCCTTTTTGTCTGCTGTTTCCTGTGTTGCTGTTGTCTTCTGTCTGCTGGTGCCTGTGTCTGCTGTTTGGCCCGTTGTTACTGTTCCCTGTGCTACTGTTGCCTGTGTCTTTCTGTTGGGCTGTGTTGCTGTTCCTGTGTCTGCTGTTGCCTGTGTCTGCTGGTGCCTGTGTCTTTCTGGTTTTCCTGTGTTACTGTTTCCGGTTGCTGTTGCTGTGTCTGCGTTGGCCTGTGTTGCTGTTGGGGGGTTTTTGCTGGTTTCTGTGTTTTCTGTTGCCTGTGTCTGCTGGTTGCCTTTTATCTGCTGTTTTTCCTTTTGTTGCTGTTGCCCGTATCCCGCTGTTGCCTGTGTCTGTTTGGGGGCCCGTTTCTGCTGTTTGCCTTTTGTTGCTGGTTTTCCCGTGTTGCTGGTGCCCGGTCTGTGGTTGCCCGTGTCTGCTGGTGCCTGTGTTTTGCTTGTTTTTGTGTCTGCTGGTGCCGTGTTTTGATGCCTTTTGTTGCTGGTTTCCCCGTGGCTGCTGGGCTTTTTGTTGCTGTTGCCCGTGGGCTGCTGTTGCCCGTTTTTGTGTTGCCTGGGGTTGCTGTTGCCCGTTGGGCTGCTGTTGCCCGTGTCGCTGGTGCCCGTGTCTGCTGGGTTTCCCGTGTTGCTGTTTTCCTGTGTCTGTTGGGTGTGTCTTTCTGTTTCCCGTGTCTGTGGTTTTGTGTTGTGGTGCCCGCGTGCTGTTGCCGGTTTTTCTGTGTTTTCCTGTGTCTGTTGTTGGGGTGTTGCTGTTTCCCGGGTTGCTGTTGCCTTTTGTCTGTTGTTGCCTGTGGGGGCTGTTGCCCGTGTTGCTGTTTTTCTGTGTTGCTTTAGCTTTGGGCTGCTGTTGCTGGGTCTGCTGGTTTCCTGTGTCCCGTTTTTGCCTGTGTCTGCTGTTGCCTGTGTCTGCTGTTGGGCCCGTGTTGCTGTTTCCTGTGTCTGCTGGTTGGCCCGTGTCTGCTGGTGACTGTTTTCTGGTGCCTTTTTCTGCTTTTTGGGCCCGGGGTTTCTGTTGCCGTGTCTGCTGTTGCCTGTGCTGTTGTTGGGCCCGGTCTGTTTTTGCCGTGTTGCTGTTGCCTGTGTCTGCTGTTGCCTTGTGTCTGCTGTTTTCCGTTTTCTGCTGGTGCTTGTGTTGCTGTTGCCTGTGTCGGTGTTGCCTGTGTCTGCTGTTTCCTGTCGCTGTTGCCCGTGCTGCTGTTGCCTGTGTCTGCTGTTGCCTGTGTTGCGTTGCCCCGTGTCTGCTGTTGCCTGTGTTTGTGTTGCCCGTGTTGCTGTTTCCCGTGTCTGTGGTGCCCGTGCCTGCTGTTGCTGTGTTGTGTTGCCTGTGTCTGTTTTTTGCCCGTGTCTGGGTGCTGCCTGTGTCTGCTGTTGCCTGTGTTTTGTTGGGTTTTGTCTGGTTTTTGCCTGTGTCTGCTTTTTGCCTTTTGGGTTTCTGTGCCTGGTTGCTGTTTCTGGTCTGTTGTTGCCTGTGTTGCTGTTGCCTGGGGTTGCTGTTGCCTGTGTTTGCGGGTTTCCCGTGTCTGCTGTTGCCTGTGTCTGCTGGGGAATGTGTCTGCTGGTGCCTGTTCTGCTGTTGGTGGTTGCGTTGCCCGTGGGCTGCTGGGTTGCCCGTGCTGTTGTTGCCTGTGCTGCGTTGGGCCCGTGTTCTGTTGCCTGTGTTGTGTTGGGCCCGTGTTTGTGTTTCCTGTGTCTGCCGGTGAAAGTGTTTTGGGTGTTGCCTGTGTCGGGTGTTTGCCTGGTTGTGGTGCCCGGGTCTGCTGTTTTTCTGTGGGCTGCTGTTGCCTGTGTTGTGTTGCCTGTTTTTGTTGCTGTTTGTGTCTGTTGTTTCCCCGTGTTTGTTTTTGCCTGTGTCTTTTTTGGCCCCGTGTTTGCTGTTGTCTTGTTGCTGTTGCCGTGTTGCTTTGCCTGTGTCTGCTGTTGGCCTGTGTTGTGGTTCTGTGTTTGCTGGTTTCCTTTTGTTGCCCGTTGCCCTGTGTTGCTGTTGTCTGTGTCGCTGTTGCCTTGTGCTGTTGGTTTCCTGTGTCTGCTGTTTCCTGTGTCTTTCTGGTTTTACTGGGTTTTGTGTTGGCCCGTTTTTTTGCTGTTGCATGGTTGCGTTGCCCGGTCTGTATTTCCTGTGTTGCTGTTGCCTGTGTCTGCTGTTGCCTGGTCTGGGTGTTGCCTGGTTGTGTTGCCCGTGTTGGTTTTTTCTTGTGTCTGTGTTGGAAATTTTTTTGCTGTGTTGTGTTGTGTTGCCCGTGTCTGGTGGGGCCTGTGGGCTGGGTGTTGCCTGTGTCGGGTTTTGCCCCGTGTCTGTTTTGGGTTGTGGTTGCTGTTGCCTGTTTTTTGCTGGTGCCCGTTTCTGCGGGTTTCCCGTGTTGTGTTGCCTTTTTGTCTGCTGTTGCCTGTTGTTGAAGGGTTTCCCGTGTCTGCTGTTGCTGTGGTTTGCTGTTGCAGGGGTTCTGCTGTTGCCTGTGTCGGGAGTTTTCCTGTGTTGCTGTTGCCTGGTTGCTGGTGCCCGTGTTTGTGTTGCCCGGTCTGGCGGGTTTCCTGTGTTGTTGTTGCCGTTTTCTGTGTTGCCCCGGTCTGTTGTTTCCTGTGTCTGCTGGTTTTCCCGTGTCTGCTTTGGCCCGTGTTGCTGTTGCCTTTTACCCCGCTGTTTTCCTGTGTTGCTGGGTTTCCCGTGTCTGCTGTTGCCTGTGTCTGCTGTTGGGCCGGTCTGCTGTTGCCCGTGTCGGGTTGGTTTCTTGTGGGTTTCGTTGTTTTTGTCTGCTGGTTTATTGTGTCTTTCTGTTTCCTGTGTCTGCTTTGGTGCCTGTGTTGCTGTTGCCCGGGTCGGGGGTTTCCTGTGTTGCTTTTGTTGTGGGCTGTTGTTGCCTGGTTTGCGGGGCCCGTTTCTGCTGTTGGGCCCGTGTCTGCTGTTGCCCGTGTTGCGGGTTTCCTGTGTCTGCTTTGGTTTCCTGTAATTTTACCCGTTTCCCTTTTGTTTGCTGTTGCCTGTGTCGGGGTTGGCTGTGTCTGCTGTTGCCCGTGGGGCTGCTGTTGCTGTGTCTGCTGGTTTTCCTGTGTCTGCTGGTGGCCCGGTCTGCCCGTTGGCCTGGTCTGCGGTTTCCGGGGGCTGCTGTTGGGGGCCTTGGTGTTGCTGGTGCTGTGTCCTTTGTGCCCCGTGTCTGTGTTTTCCTGTGTCTTTCTGTTTTCCTGTTTTGCTTTTTGCCTTTGTTGCTGTTGCCTGTGTCTGGGGTGGGTTTCCGGGGTCTGTTGTTGCCTGTGTCTGCTGTTGCCGTGCTGCTGTTGCCTGTGTTGGTGGTTGCCTGTGGGATTTTCTGGTACCTGTGTTTTCTGTTTCCCGTGTTGCTTTGCCTGTGTTGTGTTGGGTGTGTCTGCTGTTTTCCCGTGTTGTTTTTGCCTGTGTTTCTGGGGCTGTGCCTGTGTTGCCCGTGTCTGCTGTTGCTGTGTTGTTGTTGCCTTTTGTTGCTGTGGCCCGGGGTCTGCTGTTGGCCCGTGTTTCTGGGTTTCCCGTGTCTGTGTTGTTTTCCCTGGGGTCTGCTGTTGCCTTGTCTTTTGTGCTGTGTCTGTGGGTTTCCTTGTTTTCTGTGGGTTTCCTGTGTCTGTTGTTGCTGTTTCTGCGGGTTTCCTGTGTTGCTGTTGCCTGTTTTCTTTTGTTGCCTGTTTTGCTTTTGCCTTTTGTTGTTGTTGCCTGTTTTCTGCTGTTTTTCCTGTTTCTGCTGTAGCCCGTGTTGCCCGTTGCCTGTGGGCCCGCTGTTGGGCCCGTGTCTGTTGTTGCCTGTGTCTGCTGTTGCCTGTGGGCTGCTGGTGCCTGTGTCTGTGGTGCCCGGTTGCTGTTTTCTGTGTTTGGTGGCCGTGTTGCTGTTGCCCGTTTTTGCTGGTGCCCGTGTCTTCTGATGCCCGTGTCTGCTGTTTCCCCGTGTTGCTGTTGCCCGTGTTTTGCTGTTCCTTTTGTCTTTTTTTGCCTGTGTCTGTGTTGCCTGTGTTCTGGTTTTCTGGGTTGTGGTGCCTTTGTTGCTGTTGCCCGGTCGGTGTTTTCGTGTCTGCTGTTGCATGTGCCTGTTGTTTCCGGGGTTGCTGTTGCCCGTGTCTTTCTGTTGGGCCCGTGTCTGCTGTTGGTGTGTTGTGGGGATGTGTTTATGTTGGCCCGTGTCTGGGGTTGCCCGTTTTTGCTGTTGCCGGGGTCTGTCTTGCCTTTTGGGGCTGCTGTTTTCCCGTGGGCTGTTTTTGCCTTTTGTCTGTGGTGGCCCGTGTTGCTGTTTTGGCCCGTTTTCTGCTGGGTTGGCCCGTGTCTGCTTTTTCGGGGTGGGCTGTGTTGCCTGTTTTGGCCTGTGTTTGCTGTTGCCTGTGTGTGTTGCTGTTTGCCGTGCCCGTGTTGCCTGTGTTGCTGTTGCCCGTGTCGGTGTTGTCCCGTGTCTGCTGTTGCCTGGGTCTGCTGTTGCCTGTGTCCCGGCTGTTGCCCCGCGCGGTGTTTCCTGTTTTTGCTGTTTCTGTGCCCGTTGTTTTTGGGGTTGCGGGTTCCCGTGTCTGCTGTTTTCTGGGTCTGCTGATGCCCCCTGTCTGCTGGTTTCCTGTGTCTTTTGGGATGTTTTTACTGTTGCCCCTGCCTGCTGTTTTTCCTGTGTCTTTCTGTTGCTGTGTCTGTGGTGCCCGTGTTGGGTGTGCCCCGTGTTGCTGTTGCCTGGTTCTGTGTTGCCTGTGTCGCTGTTTTCCTGTGTTGCTGTTGCCTGTGTTGGGTGTTGCCCGTGTTTGTTGTTTTCCCGTGTCTTTTGTTTCCTGTGTCTGTGTTGCCTGTGTTGCTGTTTTTTGGGGGGCTCTGTTGCCGGTCTGCTGTTTTCCCGTGGTTTGCGGTTTCCTGTGTTGCTGTTTCCAAACTGTGTCCCGCTGTTGCCGGGGTCCCGCGGGTTTCCCGTGCCCGTGTTGCTGTTTTTTGCTGTTGTCTGGTCTGCCCGTTTTCCCGTGTCTGCTGTTGCCTGTGTTGCTGTTGCCTGGTCTGCCCTTGCCCTTTTTGCTGTTGGGCCCTTTTCTGGTGTTGCCTGTTTCGCTGGGGCCTGTATTGCTGTTGCCCGTCTCCCCTTTTCGGTTTTTCCCCGTGTTTGGTTTTCCGTTGCCCGTCTCCCCTTTTCCCGTCTTTCTCTTGCTGGCTCCCCTTGCCCGTCTCCCGTTGGGGTTTTCGTTGCCCCGTCTCCCCGTTTTCCTGTCTCCCCTTGTCTGTCCCCCCTTGCCTTTGGTCCTATTTTTTTGTCCCCCTTTCCCGTCTCCCGTTTTGTGTCCCGGTTTTCCGGTTTTCCCGTTTGGGCCTGTTTTTTTCTTGCCTGTCTCCCCTTGCTGTTCCCGTTGGGCCTTTTCTCCTGTTTCTTGGGCTCCCCTTTTCTTGGTTCCCGTTGGTTTTGTTCCCCCTTGGTGGGCTCCCTTGCCCGTTCCTGTTTGTTTTCCCGTCTCCGGGTTTCCTGTCTCCTGTTGCCTGTCTTCCGTTGCCCTTTTTCGTGTTCTCTGTCTCCCATTGCCTTTTTCCCCTTGCCCGTCAAATGTTTCCTAAAGCCAATAATAACCCAACAAAAAGCCGAAGTAAGAATAATCACTAAATCCCATCCCTGGCAACACCCCCCCCCACTCTTCATAGATCTAAACTTACTCCCTGTTCAGTATATCCACACTTACTACTGTGCAATCTACATCTACAGGACCTTAAATTCCAATATTAACCTTGACCTAAAACGCTTTCTTGATAGTTGTGACAGAACCCACAGGCATAACACCAGACACAAACATCTCTATGACATTCCCCGTGTCCGACTAAACCTTTACAAAAATTCAATGTACGTCAAAGGCCCTAAAATCTGGAACACCCTACCTGAAAACTCTAGAGCTGCAAACACATTCATCACCTTCAAAACTACCATTAGAAAACATCTTATCTCCCTGATACACCCCATCAACTAATTACACGAATACCACCTGGTGGTTCACACTTACACTCACCCATTTGACCATAAACAGAAATATCAATCTCAATCTTAAAATAATGAATCCTGTGATACTCCAATACTGAAACTATGTACTGTGCCAAAACAAAAGCATTCACATTGCTAAACTCACAAACTAGTGTTTAGTCGCTTAGCCATAATACCAACTTACCTCATAATTTGTAATATTTTAAATTTAAGAATTAATCTTAGTCTGCCTGAAATGCCTAGCCATGCTAGGTGTTCTAGTGGTACACTCTGTAATTATTATTTTACTGCATGTAAACCACACAATAACCAAATTCTGTAAACTCAGCATTGTAATCCTTATAGAGAATAAACTTTGAATTTGAATTTGAATTTGAATGAGGAGAATACAAGCGGAAGAGAATAAGGTAAACCTACAAGGGCATCTGGACAGGCTGTAAACCTGGTCTAACAAATGGCTTCCGGAGTTTAGCCCCATCAAGTGCAAAGCTTGGGGAAGGTTAAAGAAGACAGCAGACGGAGTACAGGCTAGGGGATCAAAGGCTCCAAACCTCACTTAAGGAAAAGGCTCTTGAAGTGAGCATTATACAGAGCACATATCCTAAGGTGGACATCAACCGCTAGGGCATACGGGCGCCTGTCAAGCAAAAACTCAAGACACTACACCGTGTACGTCAGGCCCATATTGGAGTATGCAGCACCAGTATGGAACCTACATCTGGTCAAACACATCAGCAAATTGGAGAAAATGCAAAAGTTTGCCGGATCATTAGTCCAGGAGTTGACAGGTATGCCCTACGAGGAGAGGTTAAGGGAACTCAACCTTATGACACTAGAGGACAGGAGGGATAGGGAGGACATGATAACGACATAAAAAAAAATACCGAGAGAGATTGACATGTTGGACAGGGCTAGAATGTTTCAGAGTTGGAACACAGGAACAAAGAGACACAACTGGAAGTTGAAAACTCAGGTGAGTCATAGGGATGTTAGGAAGAATTTCCTTAGCCTTATAGTTGTCAGGAAATGAAACAGTCTGGAGAGTGATCCATATATAGCTTAAAGAAGAGGTATGATAAGGCTCTTGGAGCGGTCAGAGAGTGACCTAGTAGCGACTAGCGAAGAGGCGGGGGTAGGTACTGTGATTCGACCAATGCAACCACAAATAGATGAGTACAATTCTGTTCACCACACGACGCTGGTTAGTGCTCGCCAGTTGTGGGTGCTGCTAGCAACAATAGCCTCATTTATCAGAACATCAACCATTAGGTCAAGGTCTGGGACCGAATCGCAAGGGCGATGGCCCTCAAAATTAGTAATAGATAATAAACTAATGCAAGATTAAACCCAACTATTATAATTATTATTACTATTAGTAGTAGTAGTAGTATTAAGTATTAGTAGTAGTAGTAGTAGTAGTAGTAGTAGTAGTAGTAGTAGTAGTAGTAGTAGTAGTAGTAGTAGTAGTAGTAGTAGTAGTAACTATTATTATTGGAGACGGCCTACGTTCGTTATCTGTCACTGTGGGAACTTGAGATAATCAGTTTTAATACAAGAGACAGCGAAGAGTAGCTCCACTGCCTCGGATCAGGAGATTTCAGCATTATCAAGGCCTCTGAAAGAGCCCAGGAACCAGAGCTTATGTAATTACTCCATTTTGGGGTAGCTTTAAACATAGCACAAAAATATTTGAGTTACCCATCACAAGTAAATTTTAGCCGTTTTCTCTCATAAAGTCTGGCCCCTACGGGTTTAGCACGTCCCAATAATTATAGTAATAATAAATATGATTACATAATGACTATGAAGATATCAGAACCTGTCTGGCAAGAATAAAACTGAAGTTTGGAAAGTTTATTGGGTAACCAGGAAAATTATACAAACACACACACACACACACACACACACACACACACACACACACACACACACACACACACACACACACACACACACACACACACACACACACACACAGGCCCCCCAAACCACAGTGTTGGAAAGGAAACTGAAGGTATAGTACACAAACGCTGATGGAATAACAAATAAGTGGGAGGAGTGGCATGAAAGAGTCAAAGAAGCATCACCGGACATCATAGCTCTCACAGAAACCAAGCTTACAGGTATGATAACAGATGCCATCTTTCCAACGGGATACCAAATCCTGAGGAAAGACAGAGGGAACAGGGGGGGGAGGAGCGGCATTGCTGATCATAAATTGCTGGAATTTTGATGAGCTGGAGAGAGGAGACAGCGGAGAAGAAAGTGATTACATAGCGGGAACGCTTCACTCTGGAGGTCCCAAGGTGGTAATAGCAGTGATGTATAACCCACCACAGAACAGCAGGAGGCCAAGGCAAGAGTACGACGAGAGCAATAGAGCGATGGTTGACACACTGGCTAGAGTGGCCAGAAGAGCTCATGCATGCAGGGCAAAGCTCCTGATCATGGGTGACTTTAACCACAAGGAGATCGATTGGGAGAACTTGGAGCCGCATGGGGGCCAAGATACATGGAGGGCTAAAATGATGGAGGTGGTACTGGAAAACTTCATGTACCAACACGTAAGGGACACTACAAGAGAGAGAGGAGAGGATAAACCAGCAAGACTGGACTTAGTATTCACCTTGAGTAGTGCAGATATTGAGGACATCACATATGAAAGACCCCTTGGGGCTAGCGATCATGTGGTTTTGAGCTTCGAATACACAGTAGAGCTACAAGTGGAGGGGGAAGCAGGAAGGCCAGGACAAATGAAACCAAACTACAGGAAAGGGGACTACACAGGAATGAGGAACTTCCTGAATGAGGTTCAGTGGGACAGAGAACTGGCAGGGAAGCCAGTTAATGAGATGATGGAATATGTAGCAACAATGTGCAAGGAGGGTGAGGAGAGGTTTGTACCCAAGGGTAACAGGAATAATGGAAAAGCCAGGATGAGCCCATGGTTAACCCAAAGATGCAAGGAGGCAAAAACCAAGTGTGCTAGGAAATGGAAGAAATATAGAAGGCAAAGGACCCAGGAGAATAAGGAGAGCAGTCGTAGAGCCAGAAATGAATATGCACAGATAAGAAGGGAGGCCCAACGTCAATATGAAAACGACATAGCAGCAAAAGCCAAATCTGACCCGAAGCTGTTATACAGCCACATCAGGAAGAAAACAACCGTTAAGGACCAGGTAATCAGGCTAAGGAAGGAAGGAGGAGAGACAACAAGAAATGACCATGAAGTATGTGAGGAACTCAACAAGAGATTCAAAGAAGTGTTCACAGAGGAGACAGAAGGGGCTCCAGAAAGACGGAGAGGTGGGGTACACCACCTATGCTGGACACAGTACACACAACCGAGGAAGAAGTGAAGAGGCTTCTGAGTGAGCTAGATACCTCAAAGGCAATGGGGCCAGATAACATCTCTCCATGGGTCCTGAGAGAGGGAGCAGAGGCGCTATGTGTACCCCTAAAAACAATATACAATACATCTATCGAAACAGGGAGATTGCCCGAGGCATGGAAGACAGCAGATGTGGTCCCAATCTTTAAAAAAGGAGACAGACATCAAGCACTAAACTACAGACCAGTGTCACTGACATGTATAGCATGCAGAATCATGGAAAAGATTGTCAGGAGAAGAATGGTGGAACATCTAGAAAGGAATGATCTCATCACCAGCAGCCAATATGGTTTCAGAGACGGGAAATCCTGTGTCACAAACCTACTGGAGTTCTATGACATGGTGACAGCAGTAAGACAAGAGAGAGAGGGGTGGGTGGATTGCATTTTCTTGGACTGCAAGAAGGCGTTTGACACAGTACCCACACAAGAGATTAGTGCAAAAACTGGAGGACCAAGCAGGGATAACAGGGAAGGCACTGCAATGGATCAGGGAATATTTGTCAGGAAGACAGCAGCGAGTAATGGTACGTGGCGAGGTGTCAGAGTGGGCACCTGTGACCAGCGGGGTCCCACAGGGGTCAGTCCTAGGACCAGTGCTGTTTCTGGTATTTGTGAACGACATGACGGAAGGAATAAACTCCGAGGTGATGAGAAGAGTTCATTCGATCGAAGACCAGGCAGAAATACAAAGGGATCTGGACAGGCTGCAGACCTGGTCCAGCAATTGGCTCCTGGAGTTCAATCCCACCAAGTGCAAAGTCATGAGGATTGGGGAAGGGCAAAGAAGACCGCAGATGGAGTACAGTCTAGGGGGTCAGAGACTACAAACATCACTCAAGGAAAAAGATCTTGGGGTGAGTATAACACCAGGCACATCTCCTGAAGCGCACATCAACCAAATAACTGCTGCAGCATATGGGCGCCTGGCAAACCTCAGAACAGCATTCCGACATCTTAATAAGGAATCGTTCAGGACCCTGTACACCGTGTACGTTAGGCCCATATTGGAGTATGCGGCACCAGTTTGGAACCCACACCTAGCCAAGCATGTAAAGAAACTAGAGAAAGTGCAAAGGTTTGCAACAAGACTAGTCCCAGAGCTAAGAGGTATGTCCTATGAGCAGAGGTTAAGAGAAATCAACCTGACGACACTGGAGGACAGGAGAGATAGGGGGGACATGATAACGATTTACAAAATACTGAGAGGAATTGACAAGGTGGACAAAGACAGGATGTTCCAGAGACTGGACACAGTAACAAGGGACACGGTTGGTAGTTGAAGACACAGATGAATCAAAGGGATGTTAGGAAGTATTTCTTCAGCCACAGAGTAGTCAGGAAGTGGAATAGTTTGGGAAGTGATGTAGTGGAGTCAGGATCCATACATAGCTTTAAGCAGAGGTACGATAAAGCTCATGGTTCAGGGAGAGTGACCTAGTAGCGACCAGTGAAGAGGCGGGGCCAGGAGCTCGGACTCGACCCCTGCAACCTCAACTAGGTGAGTACAACTAGGTGAGTACACACACACACACACACACATAACAGGAAAGGCACTGCAGTGGATCAGAGAATACCTGACAGGGAGGCAACATTGAGTCATGGTACGTGACGAGGTGTCAGAGTGGGCACCTGTGACAAGCGGGGCTCCACAGGGGTCAGTCCTAGGACCTGTGCTGTTCTTGGTATATGTGAATGACATAACGGAAGGGATAAACTCAGAAGTGTCCTTGTTTGCAGATGATGTGAAGTTAATGAGAAGAATCAAATCGGATGAGGATCAGGCAGGACTACAAAGAGACCTGGACAGGCTACAAGCCTGGTCCAGCAACTGGCTCCTTGAGTTTAACCCCGCCAAATGCAAAGTCATGAAGATTGGGGAAGGGCAAAGAAGACCGCAGACACAATATAGTTTAGATGGCCAAAGTCTGCAAACCTCACTCAAGGAAAAAGATCTCGGGGTGAGTATAACACCGAGCATATCTCCTGAGGCGCACATCAATCAGATAACTGCTGCAGCATACGGGCGCCTGGCAAACCTACGGATAGCGTTCCGATACCTCAGTAAGGAGTCGTTCAAGACTCTGTATACCATTTACGTCAGGCCCATACTGGAGTATGCAGCACCAGTTTGGAATCCACACCTAGTCAAGCACGTCAAGAAATTAGAGAAAGTGCAAAGGTTTGCAACAAGACTAGTCCCAGAGCTACGGGGATTGTCCTACGAAGAAAGGTTGAGGGAAATCGGCCTGACGACACTGGAGGCCAGGAGGGTCAGGGGAGACATGATAACGACATATAAAATACTGCGCGGAATAGACGAGGTGGACGAAGACGGGATGTTCCAGAGATGGGACACAGACACAAGAGGTCACAATTGGAAGTTGAAGACTCAGATGAATCAAAGGGATGTTAGGAAGTATTTCTTCAGTCATAGAGTAGTCAGGCCGTGGAATAGCCTAGAAAGTGAAGTAGTGGAGGCGGGAACCATACATAGTTTTAAGGCGAGGTATGATAAAGCTCATGGAGCAGAGAGAGAGAGGACCTAGTAGCAATCAGTGAAGAGGCGGGGCCAGGAGCTATGACTCGACCCCTGCAACCACAAATAGGGAAATCGGCCTGACGACACTGGAGGCCAGGAGGGTCAGGGGAGACATGATAACGACATATAAAATACTGCGCGGAATAGACGAGGTGGACGAAGACGGGATGTTCCAGAGATGGGACACAGACACAAGAGGTCACAATTGGAAGTTGAAGACTCAGATGAATCAAAGGGATGTTAGGAAGTATTTCTTCAGTCATAGAGTAGTCAGGCCGTGGAATAGCCTAGAAAGTGAAGTAGTGGAGGCGGGAACCATACATAGTTTTAAGGCGAGGTATGATAAAGCTCATGGAGCAGAGAGAGAGAGGACCTAGTAGCAATCAGTGAAGAGGCGGGGCCAGGAGCTATGACTCGACCCCTGCAACCACAAATAGGTGAGTACAAAAAATAGGTGAGTACACACACATGACAGGGTGTCAGCAGTAAGACAAGAGAGAGAGGGGTGGGTACATTACATTTTCTTGGACTGTAAGAAGGCGTTTGACACAGTTCCACACAAGAAATTAGTGCAAAAACTGGAGGATCCGGCAGGGATAACAGGGAAGGCACTACAATGAATCAGAGAATACCTATCAGGAAGACAACAGCGAGTCATGGTGCGTTGCGAGGTGCCAATTTGGGCGCCTGCGACGTGGGGGGGTTCTACAGGGGTCAGTCCTAGGACCAGTGCTGTTTCTGGTATGTGTGAATGACATGACGGAAAAAATAGACTCATAGGTGTCCCTGTTTGCAGATGATGTGAAGTTGACGAGAAGAATTCAGTCGGACGAGGACCAGGCAGAACTACAAAGGGACCTGGACAGGCTGCAGGTCTGCTCCAGAAACTGGATCCTCGAGTTCAGTCCCACCAAGTGCAAGGTCAAGAAGATTGGGGAAGGGCAAAGAAGACCGCAGACGGAGTACAGTCTAGGGGGCCAGAGACAACAAACCTCACTCAAGAAAACGATCTTGGGGCGAGTATAACACCGAGCACATCTCCTGAGGCGCACATCAACCAAATAACTGCAGCAGCATACGGGCGTCTAGCAAACCTAAGAACAGCATTCCAACATCTTAATAAGGAATCATTCAAGACCCTGTACACCGTGTACGGTAGGCCTATATTGGAGTACGCGGCACCAGTTTGGAACCGACAAGCACGTAAGGAAACCAAAGAAAGTGCAAAGGCTTTCAACAAGACTAGTCCAGGAGCTAAGTGGCATGTCCTACGAGGAGAGGTTAAGGGAAATCGACGTGACGACCCCTGAGGACAGAAGAGATAGGGAGGACATGATAACGACATAAAATACTGAGAAGAATGGACATGGTGGACAGAGACAAGATGTTCCAGAGATGAAACACAGCAACAAGGGGTCACAGTTGGAAGTTCAAGACTCAGATGAATCACAGGGATGTTAGGAAGTATTTTTTCAGTCACAGAGTTGTCAGGAAGTGGATTAGTCTGGGAAGTGATGTAGTGGAGGCAGGATCCATGCATAGCTTTAAGACAAGGTATGATAAAGTTCATGGAGCGGGAAGAGTGACCTGGTAGCGACCAGTTAAGAGGCGGGACCAGGAGCTATGACTAGACCCCTGCAACCACAATTAGGTGAGTACACACACACACACACACACACACACACACACACACACACACACGCGCGCGCGCGCGCGCATACACATGCACATACACACACTGAATCTGTGACATTAGGTGATGGATATGACAGTTTAAATATCTGAGTGGGTGTGAGCTGGACCTGGCTAGCATGGGCCAGTAGTACTGTTGCAGTGCTCCTTCTTTCTTGTTTTCTAAAGATGCTCCTAATCATCAATGGGACGGATCATCATATAACTAAAGACCCGCCGCAGGTCAATAACTCAATAACAACTCTGTATACTAACTGGCCTATAGGCCCTCAAATATAAATCCTAAACTTTCTTGAGGAACAAGACGACATGCTAAGGCGTAATTTATCAATAACTTTTCTACATCAAATTATACGATCCACTTGATGTAGGATTGTAGAGGAGCCAGGAGGTCGCAGGAGGGGTAGAGGACGTGTAGGCTAAGTGCATATAAACGGTATAAAATACCGGCACGATCGAAAATAAACGTAAATGCAGCATTATGTGAGCCTTTGTTGACTACGTTTCGCCCGCATAGTGGGCTTTATCAAGTCACAAACAGATATTCTCGCTCGTCTCTTGCAGGACCGTCTGAGATTCAGCCTAGCCAGCATTCTCCACCTGACTCTCCAGACTCACGTACTCTTCACCCAGGTAGATCTGACTGTGACTTGATCAAACCCACTCTGTGGGCGAGAAGTTGTCAATAGAGGATCGTTTTATACTGCATTTGTGTTTATTTTTCCATCTTGTTGACCAAGCGTTTACATTTAATCATGTAAGTGAACAAAACTTAGATAAAAGTAAGTAACTTTTTGTTTCTTTTAGGGATTCAGACAAAGACTATGATCGGGTGGATAGGAAAACAATGTGACATGTTGGAAATGTATGGAAAGAGTGAAGAGGGGTTTTTTTGTGGATAGTGAGGCTTAGATCGGGTTATGCAGGAGACAGCGAGATGATTTTCCAGTGAAAGTAGGCCTTAGACAGGGCTGCTTGATGCCGCTATGACTGTTTAACACATTTATAGATGGGAAAGTTAAAAAAGAAAACTATTTGAGGTCAAGGTGGGAAAAAGTGTGTTAGGCCGTCTTTACTGGTGGATTTCGAATGTTTCGTTCTTTGAGTAAGACGTCAACAAGGGCAACAGTTCAACCTACTCTTCTTTCAGAGGAAACTGTACTGCAGGAAAAGTGAATGCTCGGGTGTTGGGAAGAGATAAAGAAGGATAAAGAATCTAATACAAAGATGGAGTTGTCACAGCTGCTTTTTTTGCCGTTGACGCGGTGCTCGTGGCAGAATCTGAATACGAAAGTTGCAAATGTTGTTGGAGGAATTTGCGAGAGTATGAAGAAGGAAATTAAAAGTGGCATGGGAAAAGAGCCAAGTGATGACATTAACAAAAAAAAAATACTAGGCAATGAAAGTTTGGATGTCAGATTGGAGGGAAGGTGTATGGAGAGAGCGAATGTGATCAGATACTCGGAGGTGAACTTGTCACTGAATGGACTAATGAAAGAAAGATGAAGTAAAAATGTTTGCAGGATTGGTGGTGTTGTGTGTTGGTGTGTTGTGTGTTTTGTGTGTGTGTGTTGTGTGTGTTGTTTTTTGGTGTTGTGGTGTGTGTTGTGTTTATTTTATATAATATATATATATATATAAATATATATATATAATATGTGTGTGTGTGTGTTGTGTGTCTGTGTTTTGGTGTGTGTGTGTGTGTGGTGTGTTTTGGTGTGGTTTTGGGGTAATGTGTGTGTGTGGTGGGGTTGTATGTGTGTGGTGTACATGGGGTGTGTGTATGTGTGTTATTGGTTGTGTGTGGGGTGTGGGTGGAATGTGTGGTGTGGGGAGGGTGTAGTGTTTTGTGTGTGTGTGTGTGTGGGGTGTTGTGTGGGGTTTGTGGTGCGTGTTTTGTGTGTTTTGTGTGTGTCTGTGTGTGCGCGCGCGCGGGTTGGTTGTGGGTGGTTGTGTGTGGTGTGTGTTTGTGTGTGGTGTGCGTGTGTGCGTGTTTTAGTATGTTTGTGTGGGGTTTTTGGTGTGTGTGTACTCACCTATTGTACTCACCTATTTGAGGTTGTGGGGGTCGAGCCGAGCTCCGGGCCCGCCTCTTCACTGTCGCAAAGGGGTCACTCCCCCTGAGCCGTGAACTTTATCAACCCTGCTTAAGCTATGTATGGATCCTGCTCCCTACATCGTTTCCCCAAAAACTATTCCACTTACGATTTCCTGTGGCTGAAAAATATTTCCCTAACACCCCCTGTGATTCTCTGTGTCTTCAATTTCCCAACTGTGTCCCCTTTTATGTGCCAATCTCTGAACACTGTCTTAATCCCCCTTGTCAATTCCTCCAGTATTTTGTAGTCGTTATCATGTCCCCCCTATCTCTCCTGTCCCCAGGTCGTCAGGTTCATTCCTTAAACCCTCTCCCGTAGACATACCTCTTAGCTCTGGGACTGTCTTGTTGCAAACCTTTGCTTTTTCCTAGTTTCTTTACGTGCTTGGCTGGGGTGGGGGTTTCCCCCAAATGGTGCCGATACTCCAATAGGGGCCCCTAACGTAAACGGGACGGGGGTCCTGAATGATTCCTTATTAAGATGTGGGAAATGCTTTCGGGTTTGAAGGCGCCCTATGCTGCGCAGTTTTTTTGGTTGATGGCGTTTCAGGAGATGGGCCTGGGTTATATCCCCCCAAAATCTTTTTCCCCTTTAGTGAGGTTTGTAGTCTCTGGCCCCCCAGACTGTACCCCCGTCTGCGTCTTCTTTTCCCTTCCCCCCTCTTTATGACTTTGCACTTGGGGGGATTGAACTCCAGGAGCCAATTTCTGGACCCGGGCTGCAGCCTGTCCCGATCCCTTTTTTAGTTTTGCCCGGTCTTCGATCGAGTGAATTCTTCTCATCAACTTCACCATCTGCAAAAGGGAACCTAGGTCTTCCTTTTCCGTCATGTTCCAAATACCGAAAAGCACTGGTCTAGGACTGACCCCCCTGGGGGCCCCGCGGCACGGTGCCCCCTCTGAACCTCGCCACTACCCTGCTCGCTGCTGTCTTCCCGACAAGTATTCCCTGATCCCTTGTATGCCTTCCCTGTTATTCCCGCTTGGGCCTCCAGTTTTTTCACCAATCTCTTGTGTGGAACTGTGTCAAACGCCTTTCTTTCAGTCCAAGAAAATGAATCCCCCCACCCCTCTCTCTCTTGTCTTACTGCTGTCACCATGTCATGAACTCCCGTAGGTTTGGACAAGGATTTCCCGTCCCTGAAACCTTGTTGGCTGGTTGAGAGATCGTTCCCTTTTTAGGGGTTCCCACTCTCTCCATAATCTTCTCCATGATTTTGCATACTATACATTCAGTGACACCGTCTGTAGTTTAATGCTTTGTATGTTCCTTTTTTTAAGATTGGGACTACATTTTCTTCTTCCCTGCCCCACAATCTCCCCCGTTTCGATAGTGTATTGAAAATTGTTGTTAGGGGTAACATGTGCCTCTGCTCCCTCTCTCAATACCCCTGGGGAGAGTTATCTGGCCCCCTTGCCCTTTTGGGTATCTCTCGCTCGAAGCCTCTTCACTTCTTACTGGGTTGTGTGCCGTGTCCTGCACTGGGGGGTGTGCCCCACCCTCCGTCTTTCTGGAGCCCTTCTGTTCCTCTTAAAACACTTCTTTAAATCTCTTTTTTGATTCCCAATACTTCAGGCCCCATTTCTTGTTGTCTTCCCCCTTTCCCTTCCTTTACTGATTCCCTAGCCCTTTGACTGTTTTTTTCCCCCTGAGGGCTTACAACAGTTTGGGGTCAGATTTGGCTTTTGTGCTTTGTCGTTTTCATATTGTCTTTGGGCCTCCCTTCTTATCTGTGTATTCTTTCGGCCTACGAGTCTCCTTATTCTCCGGGGTCCTTTCCCTTCTATATTTTTTCCCTTTCCCCCTAGACATTTGGGTTTTTTTGCCTCCCTGCACCTTTGGGGAAAAAACCGGGGGTCATCCTGGCTTTTTCTTATTCCTTTTTCCCTTTGGGGTACAAACCCTCCTCCCCCCCTTGCATTTTTTTTGCTACATTTTCCCATCATTCTTTAAACGGGTTCCCTGCCGTTCTCTGCCCCCCCTAAACCCCGTTCGGGAAGTTCCTATTCCTTTGTAGTCCCCTTTCTTGTAGTTTGGCTTCATTGCCCTGGCCTTCCTCTTTCCCTACTTGTAGCTCAAATGTGATTCGAAGTTAAAACCCAAAGGTCACGGGCCCCAAGGGGTTTTCATATGTGATGTCCTCAATACTGCACTACTCAAATGAATATAAGTCCAGCCTTGCTGGGTTATCCTCTCCCCTCTTCTTTAGTGTCCCTTACGTGTTGGCACAGAAGTTTTCCAGTACCACCTCCCTCTCTTAGCCCTCATGTATCTTGGCCCCCCTGTGGGCCAAATTTTCCCCAAAATTCCCTTGTGGTTAAAGTCACCCCCGATAGGGGCTTTGCCCTGCATGCATGAGTCTTCTGGGGCCCTCTAGCCATGGGGTCAAATATCGCTTATTGCTCTCGTGACTCTTGCCCTTTGGCCTCCTGCTGTTCTGTGGGGGGTTTTACACACTGCTATTTTCCAAACCCTTGGGGGCCCCAGAGTGAACGTTCCCGTTTTAATCATTTCTTCTCCGCTGTTCCTCTCTCCAGTCCCTCAAAATTCCCGCGATTTTTTTATCAGCAATGCCGCCTCCCCATCCCTTTCACTCTGTCTTTCCTCAGGATTTGGTATCCCGTTGGAAAGATGGCATCTGTTATCATACCTGTAAGCTTGGTTTCTGTGAGAGCTATGATGTCCGGTGATGCTTCTTTGACTCTTTCTGCCACTCCCCCCACTTATTTTTTTATTCCATCAGCGTTTGTGTACCATACCTTCAGTTTCATTTCCAACACTGTGGTTTGGGGGGCCTGTGAGGGTGGGAGACCTGGTGGCATACTGTGGGATTCTATAGCTCGGTGTTGGGTGGAGGCTGTGGGCATGGGTTGTAGTGTGTGTTGGGATGGTTATGATAGGTTGTATGGTTCTGAGAATAGTTGTGTGTGTGCTTGCCCTTGCGTTCTGTGTGTGTGTATGTATGTGTGTGTGTGTGTGTGTGTGTGTGTGTGTGTACTCACCTAATTGTAATCACCTAATTGTGGCTGCAGGGGTCGATACTCAGCTCTTGGCCCCGCCTCTTCACTGATTGCTACTAGGTCCCTCCCCTCTCTGCTTCCTGAGCTTTATCATAACCTCTTCTTAAAACTATGTATGGTTCCTGCCTCCCCTACTTCATTTGCTAGACTATTTCCACTTCCTGACGACTCTATGACTGAGGAAATACTTCCTAACGTCCCTGTGACCTCGTCTGAGTCTTCAGCTTCCAATTGTGACCCCTTGTTCCCGTGTCCCCCCCTCTGGAACATCCTATCTCTGTCCACCTTGTCTATTCCCCGCAGTATCTTGTATGTCGTTATCATGTCTCCCCTGACCCTTCTGTCCTCCAGTGTCGTCAGTCTGATTTTCCCTCAACCTTTTCCTCGTACGACATTCCCCTGAGCTCGGGGACTAGCCTTGTTGCAAACCTTTGTACTTTCTCTAACTTCTTGACGTGCTTGACCAGGTGTGGGTCCAGACTGGTGCTGCATACTCCCAGTATGGCCTAACATACACAGTGTACAGTGTCTTGAACGATTCCTTATTAAGGTATCGGAACGCTATTCTCAGGTTTGCCAGCGCCCGTATGCTGCAGCAGTTATTTGTTTTGATGTGTGCCTCCGGGTGACGTGCTCGGTGTTATGGTCACCCCGAGGTCTTTCTCCCTGAGTGAGGTCTGTAGTCTTTGTCCACCTAGCCTATACTCTGTCTGCGGTCTTCTTTGCCCCTCCCCAATCTTCATGACTTTGCATTTGGCAGGATTAAATTCGAGAAGCCAGTTTCTGGACCACATGCCCAGCCTGTCCAGGTCTCTTTGCAGTCCTGCCTCATCCTCATCCGATTTAATTCTTCTCATCAACTTCACATCATCTGCGAACAGGGACACTTCAGAGTCTATTCCTTCCATCATGTCGTTCGCATATATCAAAAATAGCACTGGCCCTAGAACTGACCCCTGTGGTGTGTGTGTGTGTGTGTGTACTCACCTATTTGTACTCACCTATTTGTGGTTGCAGGGGTCGAGTCACAGCTCCTGGCCCCGCCTCTTCGCTGATTGCTACTAGGTCCTCTCTCTCCCTGCCCCATGAGATCTATCATACCTCGCCTTAAAACTATGTATGGTTCCTGCCTCCACCACATCACTTTCTAGGCTATTCCATGGCCTGACTACTCTGTGACTGAAGAAATACTTCCTAACATCCCTTTGATTCATCTGAGTCTTCAACTTCCAATTGGTGACCTCTTGTGTCTGTGTCCCATCTCTGGAACATCCCGTCTTTGTCCACCTCGTCTATTCCGCGCAGTATTTTATATGTCGTTATCATGTCTCCCCTGACCCTCCTGGCCTCCAGTGTCGTCAGGCCGATTTCCCTCAACCTTTCTTCATAGGACAATCCCCGTAGCTCTGGGACTAGTCTTGTTGCAAACCTTTGCACTTTCTCTAATTTCTTGACGTGCTTGACTAGGTGTGGATTCCAAACTGGTGCTGCATACTCCAGTATGGGCCTGACGTGTAGATGGTGTACAGAGTCTTAAACGAATCCTTACTGAGGTATCGGAACGCTATCCGTAGGTTTGCCAGGCGCCCGTATGCTGCAGCAGTTATCTGATTGATGTGCGCCTCAGGAGATATGCTCGGTGTTATACTCACCCCCAGATCTTTTTCCTTGAGTGAGGTTTGCAGTCTTTGGCCATCTAAACTATATTGTGTCTGCGGTCTTCTTTGCCCTTCCCCAATCTTCATGACTTTGCATTTGGCAGGGTTAAATTCAAGGAGCCAGTTGCTGGACCAGGCTTGTAGCCTGTCCAGATCTCTTTGTAGTCCTGCCTGATCCTCGTCCGATTCGATTCTTCTCATTAACTTCACATCGTCTGCAAACAAGGACACTTCTGAGTCTATCCCTTCCGTTATGTCGTTCACGTATACCAAGAACAGCACAGGTCCTAGGACTGACCCCTGTGGAACCCCGCTTGTCACAGGCGCCCACTCTGACACCTCGTCGCGTACCATGACTCGTTGTTGCCTCCCTGTCAGATATTCTCTGATCCATTGCAGTGCCTTTCCTGTTATGTGTGCCTGGTCCTCTAGCTTTTGCAGTAACCTCTTGTGAGGAACTGTGTCGAAAGCCTTCTTGCAGTCCAAAAATACGCAGTCGATCCACCCCTCTCTCTCTTGTCTTACTTCTGTCACCTTGTCATAAAACTCTAGTAGGTTTGTGTGTGTACTCACCTATTTGTACTCACCTATTTGTGGTTGCAGGGGTCGAGTCCTAGCTCCTGGCCCCGCCTCTTCACCGGTTGCTACTAGACCCTCTCTCTCCCCGCTCCATGAGCTTTATCAAACCTCGTCTTAAAACTGTGTATGGTTCCTGCCTCCACTACGTCATTTTCTAGGCTATTCCACTGCCTTACAACTCTATGACTGAAGAAATACTTCCTACTATCTCTCTGACTCATTTGTGTCTTCAACTTCCAATTGTGGCCTCTTGTTTCTGTGTCCCCTCCCTGGAACATCCTGTCCTTGTCCACCTTGTCTATTCCACGCAGTATTTTATATGTCGTTATCATGTCTCCCCTGACCCTCCTGTCCTCCAGTGTCGTCAGGCCGATTTCCCTTAATCTTCTTCATAGGACATTCCCCTTAGCTCTGGAACTAACCTTGTTGCAAACCTTTGTACTTTCTCTAGTTTCTTGACGTGCTTTATCAAGTGCGGGTTCCAAACAGGTGCTGCATACTCCAGTATGGGCCTGACATACACGGTGTACAGTGTCTTGAATGATTCCTTACTAAGGTGTCGGAATGCTGTTCTCAGTTTGCCAGGCGCCCATATGCTGCAGCAGTTATCTGATTGATGTGTGCTTCCGGAGACATGCTCGGTGTTATACTCACCCCAAGATCTTTCTCCTTGAGTGAGGTTTGCAGTCTTTGCCACCTAGCCTATACTCTGTCTGTGGTCTTCTGTGCCCTTCCCCTATCTTCATGACTTTGCATTTGGCAGGATTAAATTCGGAAGCCATTTGCTGGACCAGGTGTCCAGTCTGTCCAGGTCTCTTTGAAGTCCTGCCGGGTCCTCATCAGATTTAATTCTCCTCATTAACTTCACATCATCTGCAAACAGGGACACTTCTGAGTCTAACCCTTCCGTCATGTCGTTCAATATACCAAAAATAGCACTGGTCCTAGGACCGACCCCTGTGGGACCCCGCTCGTCCGGGGTCCCCAAACTGTGATACATCATTACGTACCATGACTCGTGTTGCCTCCCTGTCAGGTATTCTCTGATCCATTGCAGTCCCCTTTTCCCTGTTATATGGCCTGATGCTCTAGCTTCTGCACTAATCTCTTGTGAGGAACTGTGTCAAAGGCCTTCTTGCAGTCCAAGAAGATGCAATCAACCCACCCCTCTCTCTCTTGTCTTACTTCTGTTATTTTATCATAAAACTCCAGAAGGTTTGTGACACAGGATTTGCCTTCCGTGAATCCGTGCTGGTTGGCATTTATACTCCTGTTCCTTTCCCAGGTGCCCCACAACTTCCTCCTGATAATCTTCTCCAAAATTTTGCATACTATACAGTCAATGACACAGGTCTATAGTTTAGTGCCTCTTTTCTGTCTCCTTTTTTGAAAAGGGGAAAACTACATTTGCTGTCTTCCATACCTCAGGTATTTGCCCAGTTTCCAGGGATGTGTTGAAGATTGTGGTAAGTGGTACGCACAACATATCTGCTCCCTCTCTAAGGACCCATGGAGAGATGTTGTCCGGTCCCATTGCCTTTGAGGTATCGAATGCCCCTTAGCAGTTTCTTCACCTCCTCCTCATCTGTATGTATGTTGTCCAACACTTGTTGGTGTATTCCTTGTTGGTGTCCCCATCTGGTCTGTCCCCCCAGAGTCCTTCCTGTCTCTACTGTAAATACTTCCTTAAATCTCGTGTTGAGCTCCTCACATACCTCTTGATCGTTTCTTGTGAGTTCCCCACCTTCTTTCCTCAGCCTTATCACCTGGTCCTTGACTGTTGTCTTCTTCCTAATGTGGCTATACAGCAGTTTCGGGTCAGATTTGACTTTCGATGCTATGTCGTTTTCATACTGTCTCTGGCCTCCCTCCTATCTGCGCATACTCGTTTTCTGGCTCTTCTACTAATCTCCTTGTTTTCCTGGTCCTATGCCTCCTGTACCTTTTCCATTCTCTGTTGCACTTAGCTTTTGCCTCCCTACACCTTCGGGTAAACCAAGGACCGTCTTGGTCTTCCTATTATTCTGTTTCCCTTGGGAACAAAACTTTCCTCTGCCTCCTTGCACTTTGTTGCCACATTTCCATCATCTCGTTTACTGATTTTCCTACCATTTCTCTGTCCCACTGAACCTCCTGCAGGGGAAATTTCTCATACCTGTGTAGTCCCCCCTTTTATAGTTTGGCCTGTCCCCTTCAGTTCCTGTTACCTTCTCCACTTGTAAATCTACTATATAGTCAAAACTCAGAACCACATGATCGCTAGCTCCAGGGGCCTTCGTAAGTGATGTCCTCGATGTCTGAACTGCTCAGGGTGAACACAAGATCCAGTCTTGCTGGCTCATCCTCCCCTCTTTTCCCCTGGTTGTGTCCCTGACATGTTGATGCATGAGGTTTTTAAGTACCACATCCATCATCTTTGCTCTCCATGTTTCGGGACCCCCATGTGGCTCCAGGTTTTCCCAGTCGATCTCCCCCGTGGTTGAAATCGCCCATTACCAGTTTAAATTTGCTCTGCTCGAGTGAGTCTTCTTGCCACCTCAGCCAGTGTGTCCACCATCACCCTGTTGTGTGGGGGTGTGTGTGTGTGTGTGTGTGTGTGTGTGGTGTGTGGTGTGTGTGTTGTGTGTGTGTGTTGTGTGTGTGAGTGTGTGTGTGTGTGGAGTGTGTGTGGTGGTGTGGTTGTGTATGTGTGTGTTGTGTCTGGTGGTCTGTGTGTGTGTGTGTGTGTGTGTGTGTGTTGTGGTGTGTGTGTGGGTTGTGTTGTGTTGTGTATGCATGTGGGTGTATGTGAGTGTAACCAAAAATTAGGTAAATAACACACACACACACACACACACACACACACACACACACACACTCGCCCCGCGCGCGCGAAAACCCACTCACATACACACACTGAATCTGGACTTTAAGGTGATGGATATGACAGTTTAAATATCTGAGGGGGTGTGACGGGACCGGGCTACAGGGGCCAAAATACTGTTGCGTTTTCCCTTCTTTCTTGTTTTCAAAGATGCTCCTAATCATCAAGGGGGAGGGATCATCATATAACTAAAGACCCGCCCCCCCAGGTCAAAAAAAAATAACAACCTGTATACTAACGGCCCTATAGCCCTCAAATATATACCCAAATTTTCTTGAAACAAACACATGCTAAGGCGAAAATTATCAAAAAAATTTTCCCACATCAAATTATACGATCCACTTGATGAAAGGGAATTGTAGAGGAGCCAGGGGGCCCGCAGGGGGGTTAAGGACGTGAACTAAGTGCATAAAAACGGAATAAAATCCCCGGCACTCGAAAATAAACGTAAATGAAAGCTTTAAATGTGACCTTTTTGACTATTTTTCCCCCCCCAAAATGGGCTTTATCAAGTCACAAACAGAATTCTCGTCGTCTCTTGGGGAAACCGTCAAGATTCACCTACCCCACATCTCCCCACCTTTAACCTCTCCAGACCACGTACTCTTCCCCCCGGGTTAGTTTCTGACTGTGATTTAAATCAAACCCACCTGGGGCGAGAATTGTAAAAGGATTTTTTTTAAAACTGCATTTGTTTTTTTTAATTTTTTTCCATCTTGTTGCCCAAAGGGCGTTTACATTTAATCATGTAAGTAAAAACAAAACTTAGATAAAAGTAAGTAACTTTTTGTTTCTTTTAGGATTAACAAAGACTATGATCGGGGGGAATGGGAAAAAACAATGTACATTTTTGGAAATGTATGGAAAAGTGAAGGGGGGTTTTTTTTTGGAAAGTGAGGCTTGGTTTGGGGTTATGCAGGAGACAGCGAGATGATTTTCCAGTGAAAGTAGGCCTTAAACAGGCTGCTTGATCCCCGCTTTTACTTTTTTTAAACAACTTTTAAGATGGGAAATTTAAAAAAAAGAAAACTTTTTGGGGGCCCAAGGGGGGAAAAAGTGTGTTAGGCCGCCCTTTAACCGGGTTTGGATTTCGAAGTTTCGTTCTTTGAGTAAGCCGTCAAAAAGGGCAAATTTCAACCTACTCTTCTTTCAGAGGAAACTGTACTCAGGAAAATGAAGGCTCGGGTTTTGGGAAGAGATAAAGAAGGAAAAAAGGAATCAAAATACAAAGAGGGATTTTAAAAGCTTTTTTTTTGGCCGTTAAACGCGGTGCTCGTCAGAATCTGAATACGAAATTTGCAAATGTTTTTTGGGGGAAATTTGCGAGAGAATGAAAAAGGGAAAATTTAAAAAGTGGCTGGGAAAAACCAAGTAAATGACTTAACAAAAAAAAAATACTAGGCAATAAAAATTTTTGGATTCAGATTGGGGGGAAGGGGATGGAAGAGCGAATTATCAGATACCCGGGGTGAACTTGTCACTAAAATGGACTAATGAAAGAAAGATGAAGAAATTTTCTGCGGGTATTTTTTGTGTTGTGGGGTGTGTGGGGTTGTGTGTGTTTTGGTGGGGGGGGGGGTTTGTGTTTTAAATTGTGTGTGGTTTGTGTGTGTGGGGTTTTGGGGTTTTTTATATATAAAATAATATATATAATAAAATTATATATAAAAATATATATATATTGTGGGGTTGGTGTGTGTGGTCTTTTTTGGGGGTGTGTGTTGGTTTTGTGTGTTTTGGTGTGTGTTTTGTGGGGTGTGTAAATTGTGTGTGGTGTGTGCGTGTAAGTGTGTGTGTGAACTTTGTGTGTGTGTGTGTTGTGTTGTATGTGTGTGTGTGTTTTTGGGGTTGGGGTATTGTTTTGTGTGGGGGAAAGGGTGTATGTTTTTTTTGTGGTGTGGGGGTTTGTGGGGTGTGTTGGTGTGGTTTTGCGTGTTGTGTGTGTAGGGTGTGTTGTGGGGCCGCGCGCGGGTGTTGTGGGGTTGTTGTGTGTGGGGTTGTGTGTGGTTTTGGTGTGTGTTTGCGGTGGGGCGTGTTTTAATATGTGTGTGTTGTGTGTGTGTGTGTGTACTCACCTTTGTACTCACCTATTGGGGTTTGGTGGGGGTCGATCCGAGCCCCTTTGGCCCCGCCTTTTTCACTGATCGCTAAAGGTCATTTCTCCCTGAGCCGGAATTTTATAAACCCTTTGCTTAAAGCATGTAGGGATCCGCCCCCACTACCCCCTTTCCCAAAAACTTTTCCCACTTACTGACAAAATCGTGGTGAAGAAATATTTCCTAACATCCCTGTTTTTCATCTGTGCTCAATTTCCAACTGTTTTCCCCTTGTTACTGGGGCCCAAAAAAATCTCGGGAACATCCTGTTTAATCCCCCTTGCCCAATTTCCCTCTCAGTTTTTTGTTTTCTTTTATCATGTCCCCCCTATCTCTCCGTCCTCCAGTGTCGTCATTTTCTTTTTTCCCTTAACCTCTCCTCGAAAACCCATACCTTTTTAGCTCTGGGACTAGTCTTTTTGGGCAAACCTTTGCACTTTTTTTCCTCTATTTTTTTTTTAAGTGCTTGGCTGGTGGGGGTTCCAAACGGGTGCCGCAACCCCAAATTTAGGGGATAACTACACGGGGGACGGGGTCCTGAATGATTCCTTAAAAATTGGGGAATGCTGTTCTGGGGGTTTTAGCTAGGCCCCATATGCTGCACAGTTTTTTTGGGTTTTATGTCGCTTCGGGAATTTTGCCCGGGTGTTATACTCCCCCCCAAGATTTTTTTCCCTTGATTGGGGTTTGAGCCCTCGGGCCCCCTAAAACTGAAATCCGTCTCGGTCTTCTTTCCCCCTTCCCCAATCTCATGACTTTGCACTTGGGGGTTTGGAACGCCGGGACCCAAATTTGTTTGGACCGGGTTGCAGCCTGCCAGTTTCCCTTTGTAGTTCTGCCGGCCCCTTCCGATCGAGTAAATTTTCTTCTCACAACTTCACTTTCATCCAAACAGGGACACCTCAAGTCTTTTCCTTCCGTCATTTCACAAATCCCAGAAAAAAAACTGGTCCTAGGATTTAACCCCTGGGGGACCCCGCGGTCACAGGTCCCCACCTGCCCACCTCCCCCACGAACCATGACCCCTGCTGTTTTCTGACAAGTATTTCCCTAAAACCATTGTATCCCCTTCCCTGTTTTTTCCTGTTTGGGTCCTCCCATTTTTTTGCCCCAAACCTCTTGTGTGAACTTTTAAAACCCTTTTTTGCAGCCCCAAGAAAATGAAATCCCCCACCCCTCTCTCTCTTGCTTACTGCTTCACCATGTATAAAAACTCCAAAAGGTTTTTTGACACAGGATTTCCCGTCCCTAAAAACCAAATTTTGGGCTCTGTTGATGAGATCGTTCCTTTCAAAGGTGTTCCACCACCTTCCCTGAAAATCTTCTCCTGTTTTTTGCAAAAAACTATACATGTCATGACATTTGTCCTGTATTTTAAAAGTTTCATGTATTTTCCCCCTTTTTAAAAAATTGGGGACTACATTTGTTTGTTTTCCATCCCTCGGCAATCTCCCTTTTTTCGAAGATGTATTGAAAAATTGTTTTTAGGGGTAAACATAGTCCTCTGCCCCCTTTCCCCAATACCCAGGGGGAAAAGTTATCTGGCCCCTTTTTGCCTTTGAGGATCTAGCTCGCTCAAAGCCTTTTCACTTCTTACCCCGGTTGTGTGCACGTTTTCCTGCACATGGTGGTGTCCCCCCACCTCTCCGCTTTTTTGGACCCCCTTTCCCTTCTCCTCTGTGAACCTTCTTTAAATTCTCTTGTTGATTTTCCCACATACTTCAGGGTCTTTTCTTGTTGTTTTCTCCTCCTTTCCTTTCCCTTTAGCCTGATTACCTAGTCCTTAAACTGTTTTTTTCCCCTCCTGATGGGGGCAGTAAAACATTTTGGGGTAAAATTTTGGGCTTTTGCTGAATGTCTTTTTTTTCATATTGCCCTTTTGGGGCCCCCTTCTTTTTCGGGGCATTTTCCCTTTTTTCTGGCCCTACGACTGCCTCCTTTTTCCCCCTTTGGGCCCCTTTCCCTTCTATATTTCTTCCTTTCCCCCTAGCACATTTGGGTTTTTTTCCCCCCCTTGCACCTTGGGAAAACCAGGGGCCTCATCCGGCTTTTTCTTTTTCCCGTTCCCCTTTGGGTAAAAACCCTCCCCCTCAGCCCCTTGCATTTTGTTGCACATATTCCATCACTCATTAACGGGCTTCCCTGCCAGTTCTTTTCCCCCCCTAAACCCCCTTCAGGAAGTTCCTCATTCCTTTGAAACCCCCTTTTCCCTTGTATTTGGCTTCTTTCCCGTCCTGGCCTTCCTGCTTTTTTCCCCTCCACTTGTAGCTCTACGGTTATTCGAAGTTTTTAAAACCACAGGGTCACTCCCCAAGGGGGTCTTTCATATTGATTCCCAATACTTCACTCCCAAAGGGTGAATACTAATCCACCTTGCGGTTCCCTCCCCTCTCTCTCTTGAAAAGTTCCCCTTACTTTTTTGGCACATAAATTTTTCCATACCACCCCCCCACATCTTACCCCTAAAAGTATTTTGGCCCCCATTGGGCCCCAAGTTTTCTCCCAATCGTTTCTTTTGGGGTTAAAAAGTCACCCCATGATCGGGATTTTTGCCCTGCATGCATGGCCCCTCTGGCCACCAAAAGCCATGTTAAAACTATCGCTCAATCTCTCTCTACTCTTGCCTTGGCCCCCCTGCTTTTTCGGTGGGGGGTTATACATAAAGCTTTTTAACCACCGGGGACCTCCAATTAAGCTTTCCCCGCTATTTTAACCCATTTTTCCCTTCTCCCTTTTCTCCCTCTCCAGCTCAAAAAATTTCCACAAATTTTTGTCAGCAATCCCGGCTCCTCCACACCCTTTTTCCCCTTGCCTTTCCTCGGGTTTTGGGAAATTCCCGTTGGAAAGATCATCGTTATAAACCCCTTTAAAACCCTTGGTTTCGGGAAAGGGGTTTTATGAGTCCGGTGATGCTTTTTTGCCCTTTTTTCATGCCACTCCACCCACTTTTTGTTATTCCCCTCACTTTTTTGTGTACCATACCTTCAGTTTCTTTTCCAAACACGGGTTTTGGGGGCCTGGAGGGGGGGAAAACCGGGTGGAAATCGGGGATTCATAGCTCGGTTTTGGGGGGGGCTGGGGCAGGGAGTAGGGGGGTTTTTGGGGATGGTATAATGGGTTTTTGGTTTTTGAGAATATTTGTGTGGGGCTTGCCCTTCTGTTCTGTGTGTGTGTATTTTTAATGTGTGGTTTTGTGTTTGTTTTTGGTGTGTGTGTACTCACCAAATTTGTAATCACCAAATTGGGCTGCGGGGGGTCGATACCACTCTTGGCCCCCCCCTCTTCACTGATTCTACTAGGTCCCTCTTTTCCCTCTTCCGACTTTATCATACCTTTTCTTAAAACTATTAGGGTTCCCCTGCCTCCACTACTTCTTTTTGCTAGACTTTTCCATTTTCCTGACACTCTATGACTGGGGAAATATTTCCTAACGCCCCCTGTGACTCGTCTGAGTCTTCAGCTTCCAATTGTGACCCCTTGTTCCTGTTCCCCTCTCTGGAACATCCTATCTCTGTCCCCTTTGTCTTTTCCCCCCAGTATCTTTATTCTTTAAACATGTCCCCCCTTTACCCCTTCTGCCTCCATTTCGTCGTCTGATTTCCCTAAACCCTTTTTCCTCGTACGACTTTCCCCTGAGCTCTGGGACTACCCTTGTTGCAAAACCTTTTGTACTTTCTCTAACTTTTTTGACGTTTTTGCCCAAAGGTGTGGTTCCAACTGGTGCTGCATCCCCCCCATAGGGGCCTAACATACCCCTTGTACAGTGCTTGAACGTTTCCTTTTTAAAGGGTACAACGCTATTCCGTTTGCCAGGCCCCGTATGCGGGCAGCATTTTTTTGGGTTAAATTCCCTTTCCGGTACTGCTCGTGTTAGGTAAACCCCCGAACCCTTTTTTTCCCTGAGTGAGGTCTGTATCTTTGTCCACCTAGCCTATACTCTTCTCGTCTTTTTTGCCCCCCCAATCTTCATGACTTTCCCTTTTGGGCGGGTTTAAAAATTCGAAAGCCATTTGGACCACACCCCCAGCCGCCCCAGGTCCCTTTGCATCCTCCCTCATCCTCTTTCCGTTTTTAATTTCTTTTTCATAAACCTTCCCACACTTCCGAACGGGGACACTTCAGAGTCTTTTCCCCTTCCATCAGGGTCTTTCCGCATATTCAAAAAAAAGCACGGGGCCCTAAACTGCCCCCTTTGGGGTGTGTGTGTGTGGTGTGAACTCACCTTTTTTTTACTCACCTTTTTGTGGTTGCGGGGGCAGTCACAGCCCGGGCCCCCCCCCTCTTCGCTGATTGCACTGGGTCCTCTTCTCCCTGCCCCCATGAAATCAACATACCTCCCCTTAAAAAAAAAATTAAAATTGGCCTGCCTCCACCACATCACTTTCTAGCTATTCCAGGCCAACTACTTTTGACTGAAAAATACTTCCTAACACCCCTTTGTTTCCCATCTATTTTTAAATTTCCCAATTGAAACCTCTTGGGGTCCCTCGGGAAAAAATCCCGTTTTTGGTCCCCCTCGCCTTTTCCGCCGTATTTTATATGTCTTTAAATCATTTTCTCCCCCCTGACCCCCTCCTCCATGTCTCACCGTTTTTTCCCTAAACCCTTTTCTTCATAAACAATCCCCGTAGCTCGGGGACAACCCTTTTTTAAAACCTTTGCACTTTTTTCAAATTTTTCTTAAACGTGCTTGACTAGGTGTAAAATTCCAAACGGGGTGCGCATACTCCCCATTAGGGGGCCCGAAGAGGTGTACAGAGTCTTAAACAATCCTTACTGGGGTATGGGAACCTATCCGTGGGTTTTGCCAGCGCCCGTTTTGCTGCACCCGTTATCTGATTGTTGGGCGCCTAAAGGAGATATGCCCCGGTTTTATCCCTCACCCCCAAAATTTTTTTTCCTTGATGGGGTTTGGGGCATTTTTTTGGGCCACTAAACAAATAAGGGTGCCCTGCGTCTTCTTTCCCCTTCCCCAATCTTCATGTTTTTGCATTTGGGGGTTAAAATTTAAAGGGAGCCATTGCGGGAACCCACTTGTACCCTTTGCCCAAATTTCCTTTGTACCCTGCCGATCCCCCCGTCCGATTCGATTTTTCCCATTAACTTCACATCGTCTGAAAAACCAAAGGACATTTTCTGAGTCTACCCCTTTTCCGTTATTTTCCCGTTCACGTATACCAAAACAGCACAGGTCCTAGACTGACCCCTTTGGGGAACCCCGCTTGCACGGGCGCCCACCAAACCCCGTCGCTTTCCCAAATGACCTTGTTCCCCTCCCTTCAGATATTCTCTATCCATTGCAGTCCCTTTTCCCTGTTTTTGTGCCTGGTCCTCTAGTTTTTGGCATAACCTCTTGTGGGGAACTGTGCAAAGCCTTTTTCCCAGCCCAAAAAAATACGCATCATCCACCCCTTCTCTTTTGGGTCTTATTTCCCTGAAAACCTTGTCAAAAACTCTAGTGGGTTTTGTGTGTACCCCACCTATTTGTACCACCTATTTGTGGGTTGCGGGGTCGATCCTACTCCTGGCCCCGCCCTTCCCCGGGTTTTGCAAACTAAAACCCTCTCCCCTCCCCCCCCAAATAGTTTTATAAAACCCCCCGTTTTAAAACTGTGTATGGTTCCTGCCTCCACTAGGGTCTTTTCTAGGCTATTCCACTGCCTTACAACTCTAAAACTGAAGAAATAACTTCCAAATATCTCTCTGACTCATTTGGTCTTCAAAATTTCCCAATTTTGGCCTCTTGTTTCTGGTTTCCCCTCCCCCGAACATCCTGCCCTTTCCACCTTTCTATTCCACGCAGTAAATTTTTTATTCGTTTCTGTCTCCCCTGACCCTCCTGTCCTCCAGTGCCCTCACCGATTTCCCCCCCTCTTTTTTTTCATAGGGCATCCCCCCCCCCTTTGCTCGAACAACCTTTTGCAAACCCTTTTTTTACTTTTTCAGTTTCTTTACGTGCTTTTTTCAAATGCCCGGGGGCCAAACAGTGCTTCATAAATCCCCGTATGGCCCGCCCTACACGGTGTACATGTCTTGAATTTTCCTTACCCAAGGTGTCGGGAAAGCTGTTCTCAGTTTGCCAGGGGCCCCTATTCTGCAGCAGTTACTGATTGATGTGTGCTCCGGAGACATCCCCGGTGTTATCCCCAAACCCCCAAATCTTTCTCCCTTTATGATTTTTCAGTCTTTGGCCACCTAGCCCATACTCTTTTCCCGTGGGCTTTTGCCCCTTTTCCCCCTTTTTCATGACTTTTCATTTGGCAGGATTTTAAATTTTGAGAAGCCCCTTTGCTGGGCCAGGGGTCCCGTCTGCCCCCGGCTCCCTTTTAATCCTGCCGGCCTCATCAGATTTAAAATTTTCCTCATTAAATTCACATCATCGCAAAAAAGGGGAAAACTTTTGGGGTCAACCCTTCCCCTCATGTCGTTTACAAATACCAAAAATCACTGGGGCCTAGGGCCACCCCTGTGGGGGGCCCCCCCCCGCCCCAGGGCCCCTGTGATACACATTACTACCATGCTCGTTGTTTTTCCCTCCCCCTTTAGGGATTCTCTATCCATTGCAGTTCCCTTCCTTTTTTATGCCCCTATGGCCCCTAGCTTCTGCACTAAAACTCTTGTAGGGAAATTGGGCAAAAGGGTTTTTTGCAGTCCAAAAAAGAAGCAATCAACCCCCCCCCCTCCCCTCTTTCTTACTTCTGTTATTTTAAACAAAAACTCCAGAAAGGTTTTTTACCAGGATTTTCCTTCCCCGGGAAACCGGCCGTTGGCCCTTTATACTCCGTTTCCCTTCCCGGTGCTTTCCCCCACCTCCCCCTAAAAATTTTCCTTTTTTCCTACTTCCCTCCCCCACCAAATCCCCCCCTTTCCTTTTAAAAAACCCGTTCCCCCTGAAATTTCCCCGGGCCGGGGTTAATTTCTTCCCAAAATTTTCTCCCCCTTCTAAAACCCAAAGGGGAAAGGTCCTATTGTTTTAGTTTTCCTCTTTTTTTCCCCCCTTTTTTGAAAAAGGGAACCAAAATTATGGGCCTGTTTTCCCCCCGGTTTTTAAATCCCCTTTCCAAAATTTTTAAATTGTGTTAAGTCCCACAACCCTTATCTTTTTTTTCCCCCCCTTTTTTTCCCCAAGGGCCCATGGGAAATGTTGTTCCTTTCCCAAATTTCCCTTAAGGTTCAATTTCCCCTTTAGCAGGGTTTTTTTCCCCTCCCCCTTATCCCTTTGATATGTTTGGTCCAAAACTTTGTTTTTTGGGGTTTTTCCTTGTTTTTCCCCCATTCTTTTTCCTTCCCCCCAAGGAAGTCCTTCCCTGTTTCCCTTGGGGGAAAAAATTTTCCCCTTTCCTTTAGTTTTACTTTTCCTCCTCACTTAAATGAATTTTTACCTTTTCTTTGTGGAAATTTTTCCCCAAACCTTTAGTCCCCCCTTTTTTTTCCCTGGGCCCCTTGCCCGTTTTTTCTTCCCCTTCCTAATTGTCTAAACCCCAGTTTAAGGGGTTTTAAGGGTTTTGATTTCGATGCTATGGGGCCGTTTTTCTCATCCTTCCCCCCCCTCCTTTTTCCCCGGCGATTTTTCGGGGTTTTTGTCCCATCCTTACTTTGTCTCCTGTTTTCCCCCCGGGTCCTTTATGCCCCCCTTGGTTAAACCCCCTTTTTATTCTTTGTTGCCCCTTGCTTTTGCCCCCTCACCTTGGGTCCAAAACCTCACCCTTTTTTTTGTTTTTTGGGTTTTGTTGTTTGTTGTTTTTTTGTTTTTGTTTTTTTTTGTATGGTTTTGGGAAATTTTTGTGGGGGGTTTTAATGTTTGTTTCCCCTTGTTTCCCGTTCCCTTTTTGTTTTTTGTGTTGTGTGTGTTGGGGGTTTTTTGTGTTGTTTCAAGTTGTTTTAGGGTGAACCCCCAAGATCCCTCTTTTTGGCCAATCCCCAACCCCCTCCTGGGGCCCCCTCCATTTTATGCATAGGTTTTTCCGTTTCCCCCCATCCATCATAACCCCTTTTTTTCCATGTTTTGGGGCCGCCCCCATTGGGGTTCAGGTTTTCCCCCTTCGACCAAACCCTTCTGGGAAATCCCCAATTAAACCCCCTTAAATTTTGGCTTTCCTTTAAATTTTTTCCCCTTTTCCTTGCCCCCCTCACCATTTGTCCAACCCATTCCCCCCAACTTGTTTGTTTGTTTTGTTTGTTGTGTGTTTGTTTTTTTGTGTTTGAGGGGTGTTTTTGTTTGTTTTTTTTTTATGTTTGGTGTGGGTTTTGTGTGTTGTTGGTGTATGGGGTTTGGGGGTTTTGTTCCCATTGGCAAGTTTTTTGTTTGGTGTTGTGGGGGTTTTGGTGTTTGTGTGTGTGGTGTTATGCCCCCTTTTTTGATGATTGGGGGAATTTTTACCCCACCTAATTGTTTCCTTTTATTCCCCCCCAATTTTGGTTTTCCCGGAGGCCGAGACCCGTCCCGGCCCCCTCCACCCGTCCGTCTCTTTCCCCTCCCCCTCTCCCTGATTTAATTTTTCTTAAAACATTATGGCCCCCCCTCCAACTAACTTCCCTTCTGGCTTTCCCCATAAATTTTCAAAAAAATTTTGCCCACCCCGGGCCTTAGAACCCCCCCCCGGAAAACCCCTGTTTTTTAACCCCGCTTTTTGGCTTAAAAGGCCCCCCGCCCCATTGGTGATTTTAAACCTTCCCCTTCCCCCCTACCATACTTGTTGCCTTTTTCCTTCCCTGTTCCCGGTTTCCCGGGGTGAAAAACCCTTTGCATTTTCCCTTTTGGGCCCCGTTTACCCATCGCCCTTTTTTTTTCCTCCAATTCCTTTTTACCCCCTCTTTTTTGGGGGGGAACTTTTTCCCCCCAAAGGGGCCTTTTCCCCCCCAAGGTTTTTTTAGGGAAAACCAATCCCGACCCCACCCCCCTCCCCTCCCTCCAAATTTTCCTTAAAAAATTTCCCCCCGGGTTTTTTCCCCTTGTTTACAAACAAAAAACCGGAAAAAATTGGGGGAAACAATTTTCCTTTTCCCCCAATTTTAACCCATCCCCCCGGTTTTTCCCCTTTATAATTTTTGTTGCTTTGGCCCCCGGTTGGTTCCCCCCCCCACCTTTTTCCTTTTTTCCTTTTTATAATCCTTTTTTTCCTCCCTGAAAAGTTTTTTTTTTTTCCCCCCAAAAAATAATGTTCCCGATTTCCCAAAAAAGGGCAAAAAGGGTTTAGCGCCCTCGTTTCTGTTTCCTTTCTTAAATATGGGGTACATTACTGTCCTTTCCCTTTCTCAAAGGGAGTTTGGGCCCTTTTCAATGGAAAGTTTGAAATTGTGGGGGGAGAGCACCACAGCATCTCAGCTCCTTCTCCCAAGGACCCATAGGGGGATGTTTTTCCGGTTTCCCCCTCGCCCTTTTTGGTGTAAAGGGCCCCTTAGGGGCTTCTTTACCTCCTCCTCATTGTTCGATTCCCAACAAATTGTTGGGATTTCCCCCCTTGAAGTTCCCCCTGTTTCTGTCTTCCCCACCCTTCCCGTCTCTACTTTTGGGAAAAATTCCTTTAAAACTCCCGTTTACTCCTCACATACCTCCTGATCATTTTTTGGATTCCTTTCCCCTTTCTGTCCTTAATCTGATTTACGGGGGTGCATGGGAAAACCGAACACGGGGGTGCAGGGGGAAAAAAAAAAAACCGAACCCCGGGGGGCATAACACTGAACACGGGTGTGCATGGGAACACTGAACACGGGGGCTTGGGAACCGGGAAAAGGGGTTGTCATGGGGAAAACTGAAAACCCCGGGGTGCCGGGGGAAAACTGAACACGGGGGTACAGGGGAAAACTGAACCCCGGGGTTCAGGGGAAAAATGAAAACGGGGGGGGCAGAGGGAAAACTGAACCGGGGGTGATGGGAACACTGGGGAAAACGGGTGTGCCACGGGGAAAATAAGATAAGGGAAAAAATTTCGTTCGGATTTTTTAACCCCCAAGGGGTTTGCCACCCAGGGTAAAACCCAAAAAGTCAGTGCGTCATTTGAGGACTGCTAACTTTAAAATTTCCCTTTGGGTCCTTTAAACTTTTCCCCCCTGGGTCGACCCACCCCCCCCGTCCGACTAACCCCCCAGGTTTCCAAATTTTCTGCATGAACAGGGCAACTTTTAAGGGAAAATGTCGAAATGTTTCCACCCGCCGGGGAAACGAACCCGGGCCCCCCTTTTGTGAACGGAGCTTTTTTTGCCACCAGGGGGCACAAAAAACACTGGGGGGTGCATGGGAACACTGAAAAACGGGGGCAGGGGAACACTGAACACGGGGGTACAGGGAACCCCTGAACCCGGGGGTCATGGGGAAAACTGGAAAAACGGTGTGCATGGGAAAACTGAACCGGTGTGCAAGGGAACACTGAACACTGTGCATGGGGCCCCTGAAAACGGGGTGCAGGGAAAACTGAACACCCGGGGGTGGGGAAAGGGGAAAACTGAAAACGGTGTGCAAGGGGAAAACTGAACCGGGGTCATGGGGGAAAACCGAAAAACGGGATGAGGAACCCCTGAACAAAGGGGGTGCAAAAAGGGAAAACTGAACAAAGGGGGGTGCATGGGGAAAACTGAACACGGGGGTGCATGGGAAAAACTGAACACGATTTTCATGGGGAAAACGAACACGGGGGTGCATGGGAACACGAACACGGGGGGCATGGGAACACTGAACCCGGGGGTGCCGGGGGAAAACGAAACCGGGGGGGGCATGGGAAACCCGAACACGGGGGGCATGGGAAAACTGAAAACGAGTGGCATTTGGAAAACTGAAAAAACGGGGTGCATGGGAAAAACTGAACACGGGGGGGGAGGGAAAAAACTGAACACGGGGGGGCAGGGAACACTGAACACCGGGGGGTACAGGGGGAAAACTGAACACGGGGTTTTCATGGGGCACTGAAAAACGGGGAAGCATGGGGAAAACTGGGAAAACCCCGGGGGTGCATGGGAAAAACTGAAAACGGGTGGCAGGGAAAAAACGAATACGGGTTTTAAAAGGGGGAACACTGAACCTTGTGTGCATGGGAACACTGGAAAAAAACGGGGGGTCCCGGGAACACTGAAAAACGGTTTTGCATGGGGGCACTGAAAAACGGGGGTTTTCATGGGGAAAAACGAACTCGGGGGTGCAAGGGGGAAAACGGGAAAACCTTTTAGGGGGCACTGAATACGGGGGGGATGGGAAAAACGAACACGGGGGTGCAAAGGGAACACTAAAAACGGGGGTGCAAAGGGAACACGAATCGGTGTTCCCCCCCTGGGGGAAAAAAAAAACTGAACACGGGGGTGGAAGAGAACATTGAACACAGGGGTGCAGGAAACCCCGAACACGGGTTTTACAGGGGAACATTTAAAACGGGGGTGCATGGGAACACTGAACACCTTTTTTTTGCATGGGGAAAACGAAAAACGGTTTTGCATGGGGAAAATGAACACGGGTTTTGCATGGGAACACTGAACACGGGGGTTTTGCATGGAACACTGAAAATCGGTTGCATGGGAAAAACTGAACACGGGGGGGCATGGGAAAAACTGAACACGGGTTTTTGCAGGGAACACTTTAATACGGGGAGTGCATAACACTGTACACGGAAAGGCATGGGGAAAATTGAACACGAGTGGGCATTGGGAAAAACGAAAACGGGGGTCAGGGGGAAAATTAAACCCCGGGGGGTGCATGGGAACCCCAATGGAATAAACCTTGGGAAAATAAAACAAGTTTTTTTAAAAGACAAAGTAAGCAAACACAAAATCATTTTTTTAAAAAAGTTTCGGGCCTGGGGCCTTGATCACTTTTTAACATACAGGGGGTAGAAAGACAATTTTAAATATAGGGGAGATGAATGTGACCACTACCTGAGGGGAAAGTCCCCAAAAAAAAAAAAGGAGAAACCCCGTAGAAGGCCTCTGGCCCATGCAGGGATCCTTATCAAAAAAACCTCTGCCTATGAAAAATTTAAAAAAGGTATGAAATCCGACAGATTGTTAGGGAAGACACCCAAAACAACGTTGGATCCCTTTTTTCGAAACCTTTCGCCTACACAGTAGCCTTTCAGGGCAGTACAGAAAGGGTTGATAAAAAGCAGAAGATACCCTTTTTAAAACGAGTAATCATCCAACCCCCTTTAAAATTTTTAGGTGGTCGTCCCTCAGGGCTGGAAAGACATTGTTTTCCCCTTTTTCTGAAACATTGTTCCGTTGTTTCAGCCCAAAGGAACAATGCTCTTTTCCCCGAAATGAGGGGCTGAACCCCCTCAAAACTTTAAGGGTGAGGACTGATTACATGTCTTCAATTCTTCTCTTTTTATCAACCTTTCTGTACCGACTGAAGAACCTACCCGGGGTTTTACAAAAGTTTTCCCAAATAAAGATACCTAACGGGGCTTTTTTGTCTTACCTAACAAACCCCTGCCTATATGAAACCGGGGAGACATGAAAACAGTGACTCCTGTGTTTTTGGGTTGGGGCTGGCCCTAAGTAAACATGAAAGCCAATGTTTTTGAAATTTTTGTAGTTTTTATTTTTCCGTTTTAAAAGTGTCGGGGACGGCATTAGTGGGCTTTTAAAGGCCAACCCCTCCCGGGGGCTGAGGTGGGTTTGGTGAGAACATTTTTTCCTCGTTCCATTTCATCAAATTCCCTGGGGTCTCTGTGGAGGGCACAGGCTACCCCTTTCACTCTCTGTTAAAAGGGGATTTCGATGCTCATTCAAGCGGCCCGCAAGATCCGCCCTTTTCCCCTAAAAAAGGGAGGGGGTAGTGTAGACGCCCGCCCGGGAAAAATTTTGAAAGGGCTTTGTAAGGAAAGTTTTTATGGGGAAACGTTGTGTTTTTCTCATAAACAATGCCCGGCGAGTATTCGTGGGAAAAAACGCCACAAAGGGAGTACAAAAACGTTTAGGGGGTGTTCCATGGGGGTTTGTTTAGAATACCCTTGGCCCCGATTTTGCAAACTCGGTTGAAAAAGATGGGAAATGAAGAAAGTGTAAAAGGCTTGAGTTTTTTGTAAGTGCATTCTTCTAGAAAACATGGGGTGGAACGAAGAGCCTTCAAGAACCCAAAGGGGACCCCCTCTCTTTTGTGCGGGGTCTTGGGGTAAAAAAAGTTTTTAAGAACGCCCTTTTTTTAGGTTTTCTATTAAAACTTTGAAAGAATTTTCACTGTCGGGGGAAACTCACAGTAGAAACGTCCCAGGGAAAAGGGAATTTGCCCTCATTTTAAGAAAAATAAAACATAAGAACGAAGGGAAAAAGCAGAAGGGCCCACTGGCCATTCCCAGGGAGGGTCCAATTTTCCTAAAAACTTAAAACCAATGCCCCCAACCTAGTCAGGGCGGCACCCTTTACTTAAGGGAGGAACCCCGGGAACCGTCCTGGTACACAACTAATCCCGGTCCAACCCACCCACTCATGCATTTATCCAACCTATTTTTAAACCAAAACAACGTTCTGGGCCCCCGGGCTGGGACTTGGGGGTTTTTTTTCCATCATCCCCAACCCCTATTAAACCCAAAAACCCTACTTCCTATATTTCCCTTTTAATCTGAATTTTTCTAATTTAAAACCTTTACTGCGATTTCCCGTTTTAGGCCCAGATATTTTTAGCACCCAATTTTCATCCCCCCTTTTTTTATTTCCCGCCTTTTTCCCTTTTTTACCCCTCAACATTCCCCCCCCAAATTTTACGTCTTTCTAGAGGTTTAGAATTTAGGGGCCCCAAACCCAACCACATAGGGAAAAAAGGGGGTTTTTATACATGGGGTCAACTTTGTCATCCTCCCTTTTTAAAATTTAACATAAGAACATAAGAACGAAAAACACTGCAGAAGGGCCACGCCCATGCAGCAGTCCCAAATCTTCCCACCCGGGTTAAAACCAATTCAAACCCCAAACCCAGTCACAGGGCCCCATTGACTTAAAAGGGGGGAACACGCAACCGACCTTTTGCACAAACTAACATCAAAACCCCACCCCCCCCACATCTTTCTCATGTATTTAAACCAACCATTTTTTTTAAAACAAACCCAAAATTTTTGGCATTTAATCCATTCGTAATACGGGGCCAAACTGTGGGAGCAAAAAACCCCAAATGAGCCTAACCAAGAAGTATAGAGTTGAAAAAACAACCTGAGGACTCCTTATTTTTGCTCCTTTATATGAAGCCAAGGGTTCTATTACTTTTTTCGAACACATATGCACTGTTTTTCCCTTTGGGTTTTAGATTACTCTAAACCCGAACTCCTAAATCTTTTCGCAATCCGTAAAATTTAAAATCAAAAATTTTTTAGTTATTTGTGGGATGGTTATTGTCCTGTCCAACATTTAGAAAAATTTTCATTTGGTTTTATATTAAAAGCATCTGCCCCTTCCCCCGACCACTGCATCAGTCTATTCAAAACTTCCCGGATCTCGAATTCCTCGTCAAAGAATTCGACGGGCCAAATTTTTTGGGGTCATCCCCAAAAATTTCTGATGTCGCCTTTATGGGCCCCATCTAGTCTTTATTTTAAAAATTTTGAACAGCAGGGGGCCCCCACTGGGCCCCCTTTTGGAAAAACCGCTCGGACGCTTCCCCACCTGATTTCTCCCCCATTTATGCAAACTTTTTTGCTGCCTAAATTTTTTCAAAACCCCCCCTCTAACCAAGGGAAAAAAATTTTTCCCCCCTATTCCATGTCCTTAATTTTTTTCCTCAATATTTTTGAAGTGGGACCCTGTCAAAAGCCTTTTTCTGAAGTCCATAAACAAAAATATCATACATTAAAAATGATCTTAACCCCTCAAATACCTTAGTGAAAAAAATTAATAAATTTTGAAAACAGGGAAAGCCCCCCCTTTTTAAAACCATGCGAAATTCGTTGATTTTAAATTTTACTTCAATTCATCGTCTAAACCCCTTTCCCCATCATAGGGAAGAGGTTTTTGATAAGGACCTCCTCGCATGGGCCATAGGGCCCCTTTTAAAAGTGTTCCCCTTTCCCTTCTTATTTCTTAGACATTCCTCAGGTCACTTTCCACACCTCACTCTCCGAAAATATATTTTAAAAAGTCTTTTTTACCTTTTGTAAGTTAAAAAGTGATCAAAGGACCCAGGACCGAAAGTTTTCTAAAAAAAATTTAAAATGGGTTTTTCTTACGTGTTCTTTCTAAAACCCTGGGAAAACTGAACCGGGGTTTCAAGGAAAATTGAAAACGGGAGGCATGGGAAACGAATACGGGGTGTTCATGTTTACACTGAACACGGGGGTGCATGGGGAAACTGAAAAACGGGTTGGGATGGGAAAACGAAAAGCGGGGGTTCATAGGAACATTGAACACGGGTGGGGCATTTTGGGAAAACCCCAATACGAGGTGCATGTGGGCAAATTTAACACGGGGGTTTCATGGGAAAAAACTGAACACGGGGGCTTTGGGAAAAACGAACACGGGTGTGCATGGGAACACTGAACACGGGGGTGGGATGGGAACACTGAACACGGGGGTGCATGGGGAAAACGAATTTCGAGTGCATGGGGCATTGAACACGGGTGGGATGGAAAATTGAACACGGGGTGCAAAAGGGAAAATTGAACACGGGTTGCATGGGGAAAACTGAAAACGGGGGTGCATGGGAACAAATGAAAACGTTTTTGCATTGGAACATTGAAAAACGGGGGGCAATGGGGGAAACTGAACCCGGGTGGGCATGGAACATTGAACCCGGGTGCATGGAACATTTAACAAAGGGGGTCACTAGAACACTGAACACGGGGTGCCCGAAGAACCCCGAACACCCGGGGTGCAGGGAACACGACCCCGGGGGTCATGAACACGAACACGGTTGGGCATGGGGAACAAATTTAACACGCGTTTTGGGAAGGGGAAAATTTAACACGGGTGTTTCATGGGGAAAATTTAACAACCGGGGGGTGGGTGGGAACACTTGAACACGGGTGTGCACTAAACACTGAACACGGTTTTGCAAAAAGAACACGGGAAAACATGGGGTGCAGGGGAAAACTGGGAAAACGCGTGTGCATGGGGAAAACTGGAAAAATGGGGGTTTTCATGGGGAAAACTGAACACGGGGGTCAGGGGAAAAAACGAACACGGGTTGGGAGGGGGAAAACTGAACACGGGTGAGCCTTTGGGAAAACTGAAAAACGGGTCAAAGAACACTGAACACGTGTGCAGGGGGAAAAATGAACACGCGTTTTCAGGGAAAAACCCCGAAAACGGGTGGCAATTTAACATTTAACACGGGGGGGGTGGGAAACACTGAACACGGTGTGGGAGGGGAAAAACTGAAAAACGGGTGTGCATGGAATACTAACCGGGTTTTCAAGGGAACACTAACACGGTGTGCAGGGGGAAAACTTTTTACGGTGTGAGGGGGAAAACTGAAACACGGGGTGCATGGGAAACCCTGAAAAACGGGGGTGCCGGGGAAAAACAAAAACGGGTGGGATGGAACACTGAAAACGGGCGTGCAGGGGAATACTGAACCGGGGTTTGGGGAACACGATTTTAAAAGGGGGAAAACGAACACGGGGGGGGCAGGGAAAAACGGAACGCAGGGTGCAGGGAACACTGAACCCGGTGTGCATGGAACACTAAACACGGGGTGCAAAGGGGAAAAACGGGAAAACGGGTGTGCAGTGGGAAAAACGAACACGGGGTGCATGGGAAAAAATGGCCCCGGGTGTGCAGGGGAAAAAAATGAACACGGTTTTGCAGGGAAACACTGAACACGGGGGTGCAGGGAAACCCCCGAACACGGGGGGTGCAGGGGAACCCTGAAAACGGGTGTGCCCGGGGAACACTGAACACGGGGGTGCAAGGAAAACCGAACACTGGTGTGCTGGGGGAAAACTGAACACGGGTTTTTCAGGAAAAAACACAGAACACGGATGGCCGGGGAAAACTAAACACGGGTTTTCCCGGGAACACCCGAACACGATAATGCGGGGAAACCCGAACACGGGTTACAAGGAAACCCCGAACCCGGGTGGGTTGGGGGAAAACTGAAAACGTTTTAAGGGGATCACGAACACGGGGGGCGGGGGAAAACGAAAACGGGGGACAGGGGGAAAACTGAAAACCCCCGGGGCAGGGAACAAATAACACGGGGGTCTGGGGAAAAACGGGAAAAACGGGTTTAAAAGGGGGAAAACTGAACACGGGGCGCAGGGGAAAACTGAACACGGGGGGCTGAGGAACACTGAGCAAAGGTTTTGGGTGAGGGAAAACTGAACACGGGTTTGGGGAGGAAAAACGAACCCCGGGGGGGTACAGGGGAACCTGAACACGGTTACAGGGAAAAAATTTAACACGGGTGTTTTAGGGAAAACAAAAAACGGGGGTTTCCCGGGAACACTGAACACGGGG
>NC_069409.1:71421332-71441225 GCF_026875155.1 Cherax quadricarinatus
ACACCCCTTTAAGGCTTCTTTTCATGGTTATCAAAAATTTTCTGTAAAGCCTACTTTTTTTGGAAAAATAATCCCCGTCTTCACCTATCGCACTCATGGGCTCCAGCATCTAAATCTATTCACATCTGAAAACTCTAGGCCATTTTCCATTCTCACCTGTGGGCTTAGCAAATGTCCATCTGCATCTGTGGGACCAAGTAGTATCCATATCCCCCTGGGCTCTGATACATTGTTCATTCACATCTGTTGACCCCAGCACATCTATCTACATCCTGTAAGCCTCAACTCTGCATCCAGTCATGGCTTAAGTGCAACATCCAGCTGCAATTCTGAGCCCTAGTGCAATGCTCTAGTTGAACCAGTATTCAATCATCTTGTGGGCCTCTATGCACATTGCTTAACCAATTTTAGCTTTGATCAGTGATAAAATATGGGCATCAGCACAATCTCTGACCATCTTAATTCAATTTCTATGGCAATACTGATGCATCCTTCATGTTGTTTGGGTTGTCAGCGTATACTCGTACTCTATCTCTCCATCTATGGATCCAAGTTTCAAACCTAAAAGGAACACATTCATTCAAATCAGTATTTAAAACATGCAACCAGAGTATATATAATAAAAATATATGCCTATATTAATTTACAACAAACAGATGGAAACTCAAACATTCAGTACTCTATAATAAAAATTACTGTCTTTGTAATTTACAATACAATAACCAAGCCTATAAAAGTCTCTAATCTATTATTCAAGCAGTAGTAGAAAAAATGCAACCAAATTGCTGTATCTTTAAACAGCTCCTAAAACTTAAATATTTCATGAAACAATATAAAGTAATAAAATTGGAAGTGTACATATATCCTTGGGAATATACATATTACTGTTCAATTTATGTATAACATGAAATAAAAATAAAAAAGTTTAATCTTCAATATGTACAAGAAAATTAGTCTACAAACCTTTAATAATTGTTTCTTCAAAACAATAATAGAAACCAGTTATTAAACCAGTGTACATATAACCTTAATAAAATATACATATTGTAGTTGCATATAATGAAATTTTCATTAAATTAAAAAAAAAAAATTGAGACCAGAGTACCACCCCCAGTAATCACTTCTGATACACCTCTGACCTGCAATAACACCTAAAAGCTTCCAGCATTGTGGATCAATCACAAAGCTGTTTTCATCAGGGGCGTATATTTTGTGTACTAGGTGAGCGCTGCACGCCCACCAAAGATGATAAATTCATCATTAATATTAAGCTCACTCAAAAATATAATCATGGATCATAATGGGAAACTAATTTTTCTGTCCCCTGTTATGAATATTGTGGACAGCTGTTCTAAGATATCACTGCACACTCCACAGTTAGATGTATCAGGAACAGAGCACACCCTATGATAACCCACCATACGCCACTGGTTTTCTTATGCATCAATGGGTACTAGCACATTGTCCAGCCACACCTATAAGCCTTAGCTCATCCATCAAAGTGGAAGTGGATCATCCAGCTGTATCCCAGCACAGCAGTAACTCACTGGCTCCCATCAGAGTATTCAGTCAATCCCAGGAAAGCACTCAACCATTTTGTTGGCCTCAGAGCAGCATTCAACCATACTTTGGCCAGCCACAAATATGGGCTTCAGCATAATCTTTGACCTTCCTACTTAACTTTTAACAATACCAGGTTCTGAAGCAGCCTTTATGTCACACAGTTTGTCTCCATATACTGTCACTCCAGCTACTGACCCAAATTGGCAAACCTACAAGGAACATAACCAGTGACACCCAGTTTAGAAATTTATATATGTGTATACACACAAAATACATAATTACTTTTTGTATCAGAAGTGTTGGCATAACTGTATTCAAAATCCATTTCATTTCATGTTCTCTTAGTCAATATCAACCTTTTCATATGAAGAAAGTATCTTTGGATGATGCAATATCCTTGCAGGAGACAATCAAGATCACAAAATTTTCTTGCACAACAGTCAAATACTATAACGACTTCTGAAGAAGTAAGGCAGCACCATTTCCTAGTCAACTGTCAGTGATGCAGTATTTTAAATGACTAATTAGATGTGCTGCAGAATGCATCCAGTCACAGTCCTTCAAATGTGAATAGTTCATGTTAATATTTTTAAAAAATTTCATACCAATAATAAAATTTGCAAGAAAAATATTATATACTGTATATACAGTATTAATATTTAACGCTCAGTTTAATATACTGCAAATAGATGAAAATTTACCTAAAAACTATTCTGAACTGTATAATAACAAAAAAATATGCATAATAATTGAAAAAGATCATTTGTATTTATTTATAAATACAATACAATATTAATGTCTGAATTAAAATTTATTACAAAGTTTGTGTAAAATAGATAATAATATTTGAATATACAGTATGACAACTGCTGACAAACATGTGAATGTCACAAAAAAGACTAAGTCCTTGACATCAAAGTCACTCGCACAGTACCAGGATAATGAAGCTGTCTCTATAGTATGTAGTAGTAATTCAAGCTTGAGATCAGAAATACGGTGTCTAATACAAACTACTCCAGGCAAGTTAAAGAAAATATATCAGACAACCCAAAATTTCTCAAAACTTAAATCCTCATCAGTAATGAAGCCCTAAGTAGCTACAGTGGAACCCCCGCCTTACGAACGCATCACGTTACATTAAATCTGCCATACGAAGCATTTGAATGTAAAAATTTTGCCTCGCCTCATGATAAAAGCCCGCCTCGCGTGATTTGTCCAGGACACGTCCCACACGTGGCTTCAGCTGCCCCGTGCGTGCCAGTGTTTACAAGCCAGCCAGTGTGGTCGCATCTAAGCATACATTGGGTGCATTTCATATTATCACAGTGTTTTTAGTGCTTGTAGCTGCAAAATAAGTCACAATGAGCCCCAAGAAAGCTTCTAGTGCCAACCCTGTGGCAAAAAGGGTGAAAATTACTATGGAAATGAAGAAAGAGATAATTGCTAAGTACGAAAGTGGAGTTCATATCTCGGAGCTGCCAGGTTGTATACCAGACCCAATCAACCATCGCTGCTATCTTGGCCAACAAAACGGCAATCAAGGAAGTGTTCTTGCAAAAGGTGCAAGTTTGTTTTGAAACAGAGATCGCAAGTGATAGAAGATGTTGAGAGACTGTTATTGGTGTGGATAAATGAAAGCAGATAGCAGGAGATAGCATTCTCAAGCGATCATATGTGAAAAGGCTAGGAAGTTGCATGACGATTTATTAGAAAAATGCTTGCAATAGTGGTGATGTGAGTGAATTTAAGGCCAGCAAAGGTTGGTTTGAGAGATTTAAGAATCGTAGTGGCATACATAGTGTGATAAGGCATGGTGAGGCTGCCAGTTCGGACCAAAAAGCGGCTGAAAAATATGTGAAGGAATTCACGGAGTACATAGACAGTGAAGAACTGAAACTTGGACAAGTGTTTAATTGCAATGAAACAGGCCTGTTTTGGAAGAAATTGCCAAGCAGGACCTACAGTACTCAGGAGGAAAAGGCACTCCCAGGACATAAGCCTATGAAAGACAGGCTTACTCTTCTGAAATGTGCTAATGCTAGTGGTGATTGCAAAGTGAAGCCTTTATTGGTGTATCACTCTAAAAACTCCCAGAGCGTTCAGGCAAAACAATGTCCTCAAGGCTAATTTGTGTGTGCTGTGGAGGGCAAACAGTAAGGCATGGGTCACTAGGGACTTTTTCTATGACTGGTTACACCATACATTTGCCCCCAATGTGAAAAATTACCTAATGGAAGAGAAATTGGACCTTAAGTGCCTCCTGGTATTAGACAATGCTCCTGGTCATCCTTCAGACTTGGCAGTGACTTTCTGGGGACAGGAGCTTCATTAAGGTCAAGTTTTTGCCTCCTAATACCACTGGCTCCTGCAGCCCATGGACCAGCAGGTCATTTCAAACTTCAAAAAACTCTACACAAAAGCTATGTTTCAAAAGTGCTTTGAAGTGACCTCAGACACTCGATTGACTCTATGAGAGTTTTGGAAAGATCACTTTAGTATCCTCAGTTGCGTAAACCTTATAGGTAAGGCTTGGGAGGGAGTGACTAAGAGGACCTTGAACTCTGCTTGGAAGAAACTGTGGCCAGAATGTGTAGAAGAAAGGATTTTGAAGGGTTTGAGGCTAACCTGAGAAGCGTATGCCAGTTGTGGAATCCATTGTGGCATTGGGTTGGAGGCTAGTGGGGAGGATGTAGAAGAGTTGGTGGAGGAGGACAATGAAGAACTAATCACTGATGAGCTGCAAGATCATCTTCAACAGCAAGAGGCCAGACCTGAGGAAACTGCTTCAGAGGATGGGAGAGAGAAATTGAGGAAGTTGCCTACTTCAAAGATTAAGGAAGTGTGTGCAAAGTGGGTTGAACTGCAAACCTTTGCGGATGAAAATCACCCTGACACAGCTACTGCAAGCTGTTTTGGCAACCTGTACAATGACAATGTTATGGCCCATTTTAGGAAAGTCTTAAAGGAATGGGAGGTACAGAGCTCTATGGACAGATTTGTTGTGCGACAGAGGTCCAGTGGACTCTCAAGCTGGTCCTAGTGGCATTAAAGAAGAAGGGAAGTAACCCCGGAAAAGGACTTGCTACCTCAAGTCCTAATGGAAGGGAATTTCCCTTCTAAACAATAACAACATCCACACTCTCCCCTCCTCCCATCCCATCAATCATCACCAGATCTTCACTAAAGGTAAGTGTCATGTATTCTATTCTTAGTAGAGTAGTAATTGTGCATGTCTTCTTCAGTTTGTGTGTATTAAAATTAATATTTCATGTGGTAAAAATTTTTTTTTCATACTTTGGGGTGTCTTGCACGGATTAATTTGATTTCCATTATTTCTTACGGGGAAAAATTAATTCGCCTTATGATAATTTCGGCTTACGATGAGCTTCAGGAACGGATTATATCGTAAGGCGGGGGTCCACTGTACTGACAATCAATTGAGCATCAATGCTAGTAAACTCCAGAATGATAGCTCAGACCATTTATATGGAACTGATGATCTACATTTGTTAATCTGAGTTTAATATACCAAGATTTAGCATTGTAAATACCTGAATGTAAAATACTCCACTTATTACCACTTACCTGAGGAAAAAAAATGATGAAACAGGAACTTAAACCTCCTCTGGTCACACAGCTGCCATAATGTTCAACATCTTTCATCTTAGTGTAATTAGTTGCTGCTCTCACCCTGGTGTAACTACTGTATTCTTAAGGGAGTTTCAAATGCTGCACCTATAAAGAATCCTCACACTTATGTATGCAGACTGATGTAACACAGATTCCTTGTTCAGCCAGTTTCAACTGTACATTATGGCAACCAACACTAATGCAACTGCAGCTGCCTGAGCGACTTATGGGGGTTACCTTACACATGGATTTACTAAGGATGTACTACTGGAGTTTACCTGGAGTTTACCTGGAGAGAGTTCCGGGGGTCAACGCCCCCGCGGCCCGGTCTGTGACCAGGCCTAGTGGTGGATCAGAGCCTGATCAACCAGGCTGTTGCTGCTGGCTGCAAGCAAACCAACGTACGAGCCACAGCCCGGCTGGTCAGGAACCGACTTTAGGTGCTTGTCCAGTGCCAGCTTGAAGACTGCCAGGGGTCTGTTGGTAATCCCCCTTATGTATGCTGGGAGGCAGTTGAACAGTCTCGGGCCCCTGACACTTATTGTATGGTCTCTTAACATGCTAGTGACACCCCTGCTTTTCATTGGGGGGATGTTGCATCGTCTGCCAAGTCTTTTGCTTTCGTAGTGAGTGATTTTCGTGTGCAAGTTCGGTACTAGTCCCTCTACGATTTTCCAGGTGTATATAATCATGTATCTCTCCCGCCTGTGTTCCAGGGAATACAGTTTTAGGAACCTCAAGCGCTCCCAGTAACTGAGGTGTTTTATCTCCATTATGCGCGCCGTGAAGGTTCTCTGTACATTTTCTAGGTCAGTAATTTCACCTGCCTTGAAAGGTTCTGTTAGTGTGCTGAAATATTTCTGCATAGATAGAACAAGTGACCTGAAGATATCTTCTTGGGTTGGCTCCTAGTTTTATGAAGGTTCTCATTATCCATCCTGTATTTTTCTATGCAGATGCGACTGATACAATGTTTTAAGGTCCTTGAAGGGTGAGATCCTCGACATGATCACCCCTGGTCTTTGATGATTCACTCTATTTGTGGCCAGAATTTGTTTTGTACTCTGATGAAGATTTAATTTCCTGTGTTTACATATCTGAGTATTGAAATTTTCATCGTGAACTTCATTATTGTTTTCTGCTGCTCCCTGAAAGATTCGGTTGTTGTCCGCCTGGAGCCTTGCAGTGTCTGCAATGGAAGAACTGTCATGCAAGGATTAGGGTGTCATCTGAAAAGGAAGACGCGGTGCTTGGTGACATCATTGTCTAGGTCATGCAGACATCGGGTGTTCCTCTGCAAAGGAAGACACGGTGCTGTGGCTGACTTCCTTGTTATGTCGATATGAGGATAAAGAACAGATGGGAGCGAGTAATGGCCTTGTGGAACAGAGCTTTTCTCAGTAGCTGCCTCGGACTTCACTCTGTTGATGACTACTCTCTGTGTTCTGTAGTGAGGAAATTATTGATCCATCGATCTACTTTTCCTGTTATTCCTTTAGCACGCATTTTGTGCGCTATTACGCCATGGTCACACTTGCGAAGGGCTTTTGCAAAGTCTGTATATATTACATCTGCATTCTTTTTTTCCTTCTAGTGCATTTAGGAACCTAGTCCGTAGTGATCATTAGTTGTGACAGCCAGGGAGCTGACCTGTTTAAACCCCATGTTGCCCTGGGGTTGTGTACTGATGGGTTTTTAGATGGTGGTGATTTGCTTCTTAGGTCCCTTTCAAAGAATTTTTATGATATGGGTTGTAATGCTATCGGTCTGTAGTTCTTTGCGTTGCTTTACTGCCCCCCTTTGTGGAGTGGGGTTATGTGTGTTGTTTTTTTAGTAATGTGGGACGGACCCACCGTGTCCTGCTCCCTCGCATAGGTGGAAAAGGCTCGTGAATAGTAGAGCTAGGCTGATACCATCGTCTATAGCGTTCTGTAATGAACACGCGCGTTCCAGAGTTGGCCCTGGGGCAGAGTCAAATTGGGGCAGTCATTTATTCGCCTTGTTCGAAGTCTTTGCGTCCTCATGTTAAATCGGATAGGCTTGTGTTAAAACCATAATTTTGTGGCTTCTCTAAGAAAATTTCATTTTGATCTTCGACTCTCAGTCGGGTTTGCGCTCCTTGCTAAAAACTGGTATATTGGGAACTTGAGTAGCTCTCTATTTTCCTTGCTTGTCTTCTGTGTTAGGACAATCTTGTTTAAGTAGGGGCACCTTTTACTGATGTTGTTCTGACTTTGATTTGCATAGGTGAAGAAATTAATTTGAGGGTTTCTTTCGTATTTAATTTATGGCTTTTAGTCTTCCGCGTTCATGACTTTCTATAAGATTCCTTTAGTTAAGTTCCGATGTTGCTATTTCCTATGACAGTGCTCCCTGCGCATTTCAGCATATATTGACCTCTTTTATAAGCTCTGTTATTCTTTTTCCATCGCCTGTAAGGAGCGCCTGACTCTTTCTATATCATCTACTCTCTTTGTCTTTAGAGGAATAATCCTTGTGCATACATCCGAGTGCAACAAAGTTAATCTGTTTAGCATAAGGTGGGGTCTGTGTTTGCTTAGTATTATTTCCCATCTTATATCGGTTAGGATTGGTCTTTACTTGGTCACTTTATGTTTTTGTTATTGAAGTTGAAATTTGAGTGATTGCTCCTCGTGATGTTTCATTATGTCGGTCTGGGGGATCCACGGTAAATGTTGAACTCTCAATTAATGTTGTTGAATAAGAGTTTATGGTTATTTGATCTGGTGACATTTTTATAGATTCATACATTGTTAGTGTAAGATGAGGTCCTAGTGTATCTCAGTCTAGTAGGGCTCTATATTGCTGGTTTAAATTGAATTTGTTGCAGAAGATTTAAAAGCTCATCGTGAGTGTGAGTTTTCATCAGGTGCTGCCTCTGGTGTTATACTGCCATGCAATATTATTTTATATTTCCTCCTATTTAGGTGCCTTAAGTTGAAATCCCCAGGAGCAGATGTTGGGTGTGCAGGAGCATGGATGATTTTACAGACAGTGGTCTATTTTTGCAGCTGTTCTGGAATTGCTGGGATGTTGCCATCCGGAGGCTTGTAGATTACACAATGACATAGGTTTTGGTTCTGCGGACTTTTATGCTAAAACTTAACTACATATTTGAGGCATTTTAGCAGTTCTGTGCAAACATGTGACTCTGCAATGTACAGGCCAAACCCCCCCCCCTTTTGCCTGTTCACGCTGTCACATCTGTTATAGGTGTAACCTGGTTCATATTTCGTTGTCCCAAGTGATCCTTTATGGGGGTTCAGTGAAAGCGCGACATTGCCTTTGCCTCTGCCAAGCAGTTCCATCGGATGAAAGGTATTTTGTTGATTTGTTGATGGCTTTAGACCTGTATATTTGAAAAGAAGAATGTCATCGGATGTGGTTTTTTTGGTACTGGGGAGGGGGGATTTTTTTCCGGCATTAGTATCTGTATCTGTTGGTTTGGAGTGGATGGACATGACTGTGGTTCACTCAACAGGATGACTGATTTGGTGTACGGATTACTGCATTTCCTGCCAGTCTTTTTTTTCCTTCCTGGCACTAAATAACATTCTCCTCCTTGAGTGGCTGTGGCTACCCAGGTTTTCCATGGCCTGGATGTTTTTGTTTCTTTTTTGTACATTTGGTGGTGTTGCCTGGCAATTTAAGTTATAGGCACTGTCTTTCCTGTACTAAAGAGGTACAAATTTCTGGTGAAAAAAGTTACAGGAAGGGGAGTTGGCATTTTCTGTTGTCATATGGGATGGCATTTTCTAGGGTGGTCATAGGTGTGCACGTCCCGTTTGTTATTCCAGTTTCCCACGTCTGCAGTTACAACTGCATAGTATGTGCACAGGCTGTGTTTCCGTTTGCTTGGGTTTCTGTGACTGTATTCCTGTTGGTGCATGTTTACCTGTCTTATTCCTATCCTCCCTAGCACCAACAATGGAGCTCCCCAACAGGTGGTTTTGGTTATATATCCTCACTATTGCTAGATGGAAGTCTCTTGTTTCTATTTCCTGTGGTTTTTGTTTGCAATAATGGTTTTATATTTTTTTGACTACACTTGTTCCCCACTACGGATCCTGTCCTATGAGGTCATTTATATGTTTTCCTTCTGCGTTATAATTCCCGACTACTGACAAAATCTCCAGCTTCCATTACTGTCTCCAGGACAGCACCTCAGCTTACATTACTGTCTCCAGGAAGACATCCAGCTTCACCAATTACTGTCTCCTGGACAGCACTCAGCTTCTCCTTACTGTCTCCAGGACAGACTATCTGACCCCACATTTACTGACTACAGGACTTCTCCTCCAGCCTTACAGTTTCTGACTACATGGCCAGTATTCAAGGGATAGTACCATTAAGCCCAGTCTTTTTATCGTTTCCCATCTGTTGTAGAAAGCTTCCTGTTGTATATGAAAGAGATTTGATGTTATCCTGACTTTTAATACCCTTGTGATTTTAGTCCAAAGATTTTCATCAATTTGGGCATACCCAATAACACTTCCATGTTTTATTTAATATGCTTGTAGCTAGTTCTTGGATATCTGCAAAGGGCGTGACACTCATTTTCCACAAAATTACATTTATCCTGTGAAGCGTTTGTTTGATTGACTGCAGGGAATATACAGAGCTTCTAATGATATGAAGGTATGAGTTTCCTGTATTTCTACTTGGCAACTCTGAATACTATATTAATAACCTCCTTAATTGAAGCTTCTGCTATTTGTATTTCTATTTCTAACTGTACTTGTTTATTGGAACAGCCTTTACTGGACGTGTTCGTGTTTACGTTTCCTGTTTTATATTTATTGTTTGTGTTTGATAGGGCGCCTACAACCCAATCCGTTTACAGTCTGCTTTATTGTCCAATGAATCCGTTTGAAACCATTAAAGGGTTCGGCCATCATAGGTTCGGGACACGTCGAGGGTTCGGATCAGTCGATCTGAATATGATCAGTGGGTCACTTATTTAATACATACTAGTCGGTTGAGTTAGGGCTAACATATGAAGGATTTCCTGGAAATTATCTACCCGAGTAATATGTGATTGGATTGATACAAAAGTATATCTTGCGTGTTGATGAGCGGTGATTTTGGTAGCTCGTACAATGAAGAAACGGTCGAGCCTCAACCTTGTTTATCTGTCGCTGTATCGAGCTTTTATAGTTTTTTTTGTCTCCTCCACAATAAATGCTATCTTTTTCACTATAGTTGACAGGTTGGAAAATTTTGGAGGAAGGACGCTTTTTCTGTATAAATAATTGCTTATCGTTGCGTATATTGCCGACACGTGGTAAATACAGGTTATATGAGTATTCACCTGTATACGCTGGTATTTCAAGAAAAAAAGAAACTAATCGAATGTTCACTCCACTCACTACGTTACCATTTAATATAGGTTTGTTGCTATTACAACTCTGTAAAAATTCTGCTATTCACTGGTATCAACTAGATTTTTTTATTATTATTATTTAATGATTATCCGGGTTTCTCCGGCCAGGCCTTTTCCAAGTGGTGGCGGACTTGGCTCCCTCTTTAAAGAGTGGTCTGAGGTCCTATGTCTCCATGGGAGGGGCTCAGTACCCTCCTCCATCTTTGGGACCAAACTTGTCCCCAAGCCTGACACAAGCTAGGCCTTCTGGTCTGCCATACCGCCAAAGGGGGCAAATGGGAATGACAAGGTTTATGAGCTAAAGGTCGGGCTCTGGCACCTTCCTAACCTAGATGGGTTAGGCATGGTTTCGATACTAGATTTATGCGAGTACACTAGCAGGCTACTAATCCTATACTGATTTATTTACAAGGAATAGATGTGTTATCTTTAATTCATTAAACCTAACTTTAGGAATTATTTTTAAAAACTTTAGCCAAGTAAAAAATAAAAAGTATTCAACACATGCACTAAATATTATGGGAAAATATAGATATTGCAGTAATACTTTAATTTGAAAATTTTCAAAAACAACAATCTTCAAAACAAATTCTGCCTTCAAAACTAAATAAACATCTCTTCAAGCAGAAGAAATGGAGTAACCTAATTCGGCTAACCAACACATAACCCTGACGAGTGAATATTTTACAAATAGTATTGCATTGTGGTTTGATATATAAGTAGTAAGTATGTAAGTAAATTTATTCAGGTTTACACAATACGTTACATAGAATTATCATACATAGCAAGCATATGTGTAGAGGAACCTTAGGGATAACCAAAAAGTCAGTCAGAGTGATTATTTCCTTGGGGTCTTTTACCTTTTATTATAATATAAAGGTTTAATATTTTCTTTTATTCTATAGTGAGATAAACTCTTATTATCATACTAAACTAGAATATATATACACGAGGGTCATTAAAGGCTATTACAATACGAGGGTCATTATGATATCTATACCGAGGGTCATTAAGATATCTACTATACGAGGTTCATTACTAGGGATAAGGTTAAAAATTTACACGTATTTTTAGCTAAAAAATAGAAAATTAATGCCCTCACCTTTTGTTGCTTCATTCATCAGACTCTTTTGGCAGTCTTATTGAACTGGTTCAGCTATGTGGCCCTTGAATTTGTGGGTAGTCTGTTCCATTCCTTTATTGCTGTACAATAAAAGGTGTTTGAAGCCTGGCCACTGACTGTGGGTACTACAAAGTTGTGCTCTATCCCTAGTACTTTGATTGCTTTGGGTTCCAAACTTGACAAAAATTGAACAGCAAGATTATTCGGACACTGTTCGTGAGCAATTTTAATAAACCTGATTTAGCTCAGGTGTTTTACTCTGTCTTCTACATTCAGCTTACCAACTGCTGTAATTAATCATGCCTCATGTTCTTTTGGTCCCAGCCCAGGAGAATCTTACGATTTTGTTCTGGGTGATTTGCAGTCAATCTTTCAGGTTTTTGTCAAGGCAGAGTACCCAAGAAGAGCAAAGCGTGGCGTAATCCATATGGCATTTTTTGTATATTGGGCTAGACATAGGGTCCTGCGAGATCAGAGGTAGGACACTGTGCTTGTCTCACAGGAACTTACAGCCTTGGCATCGATTTCTTTACGACACTGTTTCCCTATTCAATTCTCCTGACATGCATGGGTCTAAGGGGATTCCAGATATTTAACTGATGAAACAAAAGTGATGGACTCCACCTTACATGAACATTAAAATTATTTCCCCTTCTCAGTTATGTTTGTTCCAAGAGATTGGCTTCAGTTTTATAGGTGAATGATAGGTTTGTTGTTACTTACCATTTGCTGCAGGACTCAGTTCACCTGTGTTTAAACATTAGCAATTCTTGTGGGGTCTTTACTGTCACTTAACAGAGCACTGTTATCTGATACTGTAGGAGAGAGTTTGCACTTGACAAGGATTGCATATCCTTTGTAATAACATAAGAATGTAAGGGACCAGAATACTACATTGGGGAATCCAATGTTATCGGCAGGGGTTTGATTCCGTTTTGTTGATTTGATATTTGTCTCTCCTGTTGCAAGGTTGGGACTTAAACAGTCTACGAACTTTACGATAGATTGATGTTATTAACATAAAATATATTGTGGTTGACAGTTTCGAAGGCTTTGCTGGTCTAAAGGTTTTCCATACCTATGAGGTTACTTTGACTTCAGGTTCTCAGGTAACATAAGCTTATTAAGGGAGGTATCGTTGAGTCGGATCTCCTTAAGCCGTTGATAGAGATGGAGAATGCTGTTGTCCATTTAAAGGTATTCACTACTTGGAGAATTAACCGCCTCTCCAGAATTTTAGATAATACCGAGTAGACTAACAGGTTCTATAGTTGCTTAATCAGACCTATTATTTTTCTTGAGATAGGAGTAACTCTGGCCTCCTTTGAACCCTCCGGTACGGTATTAGTGGGATATGATAGATTTATTATGTGAGCAATAGGGATTGGTACAGTTCAAAAGCCCATCTTTAGGAATTAGATGGGTGTTATCAGGGCCTGTGCTCTTAGTTGGTTTAACTGCTTAGTTCTTTTTGAATTGTAGTCATGATACAATTACTAGTTGACAACTGTTTGGGGTTACCCTTTTATGGGTATAGGTTGTTTGAAACTTATCAGAGTCTGTGTTTAAAGTATTTGATGCAGTGGTAGTTTACTTTACTAGTGTTGATGCAAAGATGTGTAGTAGGGAATTTAAGCCAATTTGCCACCTTAGATGTTTCGTGGCATTCACTCATTATAGATAGTGAGTACTATGTTAGACTATCTACTGGCTTATGGCTATATCCAAAAATGTTTTGTTGTTGCCAGAGCTTTCTGGGGTTATGTTTATATCTTCTAGTTTTGAGCATAGTGCTTTGCCTTGCATCTTTTATAAGCTATGTACTTGTTCCTCACTTTGGAATTCTTTAGTGCTTGCAATATTCTGTCGGTTTGCTTTTAATCTTTTTAGCATCTGGTCTCTGAATTTTTACATAGTATATCTAATATATCAAGTAGTCATCAGGGTTAAGTTTTCGTTTAATCTAACTCTTTAACTGGTTGCAATATTATTAGAATGAGTAGTGAACATTGTTTTGAATTTTTTACTGTACAGTACTATGAAAATATTCCTATATATGGAAGTTACAGTTAAAATATACCTTGACCTGTAGTAACACTTGTAGGGTTCTAGCAGAGATTGGAACATGAAGGGTGTATCCACATCCAAGGGCCCTGGCACAGTATCATCTTCATCTGTGGACCCAAAAACCATCATTACCTACATATGGGGTACCCGGTTACAGTGTATATTTAACAATAGGACCCCAGTATTTCATTTATCTGTACCGTTTTTCCTAGTTGTGTTCAACTGCACCATGGTTCCCAGCCATTGTTCAATCTGTTACCGTGGTTCCCAGGCCTTGTTCATCCCCTCCTGTGTTCCCAAGCATCGTTCCTCACCTGTGTCCCCAGATCATCAGTTTCTCACCTGTGTTCCCAGCCAATGTTACTCACCCGTGTTCCCAGCCATCGTTCCGAACCTGTGATGCCCCAGCCATCGTTCCTCTCCTTGTGTTCCTCCAGCCATTGTCCTCACCGTGTTCCACGCCATGTTCATCAACGTGTTCCCCAGCCATCGTTCTCACCTGTGTTTCCCCAGCCATTGTTCTAACCGTGTTCCCCAGCCATAGTTCTCACTGTGTGCCCCAGCCAATCATTCCTCACCTGTGTGCCCCAACCATCGTTCCTCCTGTGTTCCCCAGCCATTGTTCTCACCTGTGAGCCCCAGCTTCGTGCCTCAAACTGTGTTCCCCACATTGTTCCTCACCGTGTTCCCCAAGGCCATCGTTTCACCTGTGTTCCCCAGCCATCGTTCCTCACCTGTGTGCCCCAGCCATCGTTCCTCACCTGTGTTCCCCAGCCATCATTCCTCACCTGTGTGCCCCAGCCATCGTTCCTCACCTGTGTTCCCCAGCCATTGTTCCTCACCCGTGTTCCCCAGCCATCGTTCCTCATCTGTGTGCCCCAGCCATCGTTCCTCACCTGTGTTCCCCAGCCATCGTTCCTCACCTGTGTGCCCCAGCCATCGTTCCTCACCTGTGTGCCCCAGCCATCGTTCCTCACCTGTGTTCCCCAGCCATCGTTCCTCACCTGTGTTCCCCAACCATCGTTCCTCACCTGTGTCCCCCAGCAATTGTTCCTCACCTGTGTCCCCCAGCAATTGTTCCTCACCTGTGATCCTCAGCAATTGCTCCTCACCTGTGTTCCCCAGCAATTGTTCCTCACCTGTGTTCCCCAGCAATTGTTCCTCACCTGTGTTCCCCAGTAATTGTTCCTCACTCTGTGTTCCCCAGCAATTGTTCCTCACCTGTGTTCCCAAGCAATTGTTCCTCACCTGTGTTCCCCAGCAATTGTTCCTCACCTGTGTTCCCAAGCAATTGTCCCTCACCTGTGTTCCCCAGCAATTGTTCCTCACCTGTGTTCCCCAGCAATTGTTCCTCACCTGTGTTCCCAAGCAATTGTTCCTCACCTGTGTTCCCCAGCAATTGTTCCTCACCTGTGTTCCCCAGCAATTGCTCCTCACCTGTGTTCTCCAGCAATTGTTCCTCACCTGTGTTCCCAAGCAATTGTTCCTTACCTGTGTTCCCCAGCAATTGTTCCTCACCTGTGTACCCCAGCAATTGTTCCTTACCTGTGTCCCCAAGCCATCGTTCCTCACCTGTGGTTCCCAGTTACCATCCATCTAGATCCATAGTTTCCGGCTATCATCCATCTGTACCCGTGGTTCTCAGCTTCCATCCATCTGCATCCATGGTTTCCAGCTGCCATCCATCTGCATCCATGGTTCCCAGCCATCGTCCATCCGTACCTATGGTTCCCAGCCGCCGTCCATTCACACCCATGGTTCCCAGCCACCATCCATCTGCACCCATGGTTCTCAGCCTCCATCCATCCGCACCTGTGGTTCCCAGCTGCCATCCACCTGCATCTGTGGTTCCCAGCCATTGTCCATCCATACCTATGGTTCCCAGCCGCCGTCCGTCCAACCGTACCCGTGGCTCCCAGCTGACATCCATCTGCATCTGTGGTTCCCAGCCGCCGTCCATCTACACCCGTGGTTCCCAGCTGACATCCATCTGCACCCGTGGTTCCCAGCTGACATCCATCTGCACCCGTGGTTCCCAGCTATTAGATTAGATTTAGATTTTGCCACCGAAGTGGCTAGTTTATTGTGCACCCCATATTCATCCTGTGAACGGTAGTGCGAGAGCATATGGATACACAAAAGGCCTAGGAACTAGGCCCCAAAGGGTTGACAGGAATACATATGGATTTATATCTACATATCTGTGGAAAATTGCATTTATCTGAATGTAACTCATTATGTACATAACAGAAAATGATAACAAAGATAATTATTATTTATCAATGTTACATAGACAAGTAGGAATTTGGGACACCTAGGTCGCAAAAAATGTCCCCCTTCGATACCTACCAGCTGTCATAACCACAAGTTGTTCTGGACCTATTAATTAAATGAAATATACATACACCAGGAATACTGGTAAATATATAAATTTGTGGACTGTATATTAAAAATAATAAATGGTTATATATATACCCATTACATTACAGAAGGAAAATATATCTTAATATCACTCCACCAATTTGCTTGGAGATTAATGTGTAATCATAATCAACAACCTCACTCTAACTAAATCCAATGAAAATAATGCTGGCCAAATTACACACAATGTCTTAGAGAGAGCCTTACTATCTTGAGGTTCCTGAGCTGTCTTGTCAGTCGTCTGATATCTCAAGTTAATGTAGGAATGCACATCCACCAATTTCGCCTCCCTAGTTGAAGGTGTCAACACAATTTTAAACCTCAAGAGCACGAAAATTCCTTCCCATAACACCAAAGTTTGTACAAAATTCAAAACCAAGATGGCGATCCCCTTTTGTGCAGTCAGCTTCCCGTATTCGATTACATAAATTTTAAATACTACTGTAGTTCTGAAAATAAGTACAGTATTTCACACACTCTGCGGCCGGCGATGTTTCGTTTGCTAAACGACTTCAACAGCTCATTTGACAATGTGGAGGACCTGGGTACATTTAGGAACAGGCATCCACAACTGGCCCACAATTACACAAGATTTAATCCGCCCTTTTTAACAACATTTTGCCGTCCTTTGAATCCAGAAAGTTCCTAATACAATTAAGGTATCTGTACCCCCCACCATGCATTACATTTTATGGGGCCAATTTAGAACAATCAAATTTTGTTAGATATGAGTTTGGGCAGTAAGATAGTGTTTAGCATAATCACCCAATTCAGCTTTTTGAACCTTACCTCTGCACCTAATCAATGTTCTCTAATACAGCCCCAATTTCTCTGTATATAACCTTTCATCAATTTTTCACTTCCACCACGAAATAATCTCATTTTCCAGAGATTTCCTCCTGTACCCTCTTTATCCAATATTAAAGAGGATGTGAAAACTTATATGAAATATTTATATCTTGTTTAGAAATTCAAACATCCAACTTATTTACATTTGATCCTTTTGGGAAAGAGAATACCTATTTAATATCAATGGATAAAGCAGGACTAAACTATTGGAGAGGTGGTCACATAATTTCAACAGGAGCAATATACTGCATTTTGTACAGGCAATTAGCTTTATATTACCAACCAGCTCAGTCCATTAAACATGATACAAGCATTTACAAATTTAGCATAGGTAAACCTCGAGACAATCCAAAATCAGCTGGATTCCCTCACACCAGTATATGATAAATGTTACCATATGCTGACCCAAACTTTATACTTCTCTTGCATCTGATTATTTCAGCACTCTGTTTTGTACGTACAACAATTTTACTGGTTTCCATTACATCCATTGTTAAGGATACCTCATATCAGAACCAAATTATAGTGTCGCCTATATTTATCTCCTGCAACTTATTTCTTTATAATTAGCTAATTCGACACCTACATAAATCTGTTTAATTCCAACTGAGGTAAAGTACGTGATTTAATTGAGACACTTTAGCCATAACATAACAAGAGAATAACATTAATACATTGAAGGTAAGCAACGCGCCAGACCAATTTTTGAGCATCACAAACAATGTGGAGTACATTTTTTCCCATTTGGATTGGCCACCTGCGAGGGTAACACCAACATTGGAATTTTTCATACTCACCAGTAATTCATCCCACCTGTTAATGAAGTCCTTCTCAGGTAGAATTTCATTCCCAGCATCATTTAAGTTTCCTCCAATGCTTCCCTGTATTATAATTTCCCTCTTATAATAAGGGGTGACACTAACTATAGTTGATCAAAACACATTTGGAAAATTCACAACAAGCAAAACCTCTCTTAGTAATTTATTGGCATTACAGTAATTAGAAGGTTTAACTTTAACAAATCTATCTCAGTATCCCAAGTTAACCCAATACCATTACGACATTATTGGAACTTAATCTCCAGGTAATCTTTACCTTATTTTGTCCTTTAATTTGGACAATTACTATTCCATTCCCTCAGAGGCATATTTGGCACTTTGCATTTATTTTATTAGCCTCTCCATAAATCATTAAAAGTTTCCTCTTCAGTTGCGTCACACCCAAAATTGTCCACAAAAAATTTTTGGCTCATTACTTTAACTCAGTGGACTTTCCATACGTTTAGGTGTGCATTTATCGTCGCTTGAAAAGGTAGGAACGGACTGATTAGCACACCAAATAATACACCTCCTAAAGCGAAAGGTTTTTCAGAGGGCTAGAGTGGTCAATAGATTCTCAGGGCCATAAGAACGGTACAATCCCGGTCACCTCTGTAAACCCACTCTTAGGAAGCTTTACTTATGTCAGCCGAAAAGCATAATTTTTCATTCCTGAAATTTAATAAGATATCTCCTAATTTTTCCGCAAACGACGGACCAGTCATCAAACCTCATTATAAAATAGGTACATTTTGTTCTCCTGCACTACAATTAAACAAAAATCCTCAGAGGAGTAGTCTTAGAATCCTTTTTCACTCTGTGATTGGCAAATATTGACCATAAATTTGATAGCTCAGAGGAACCTCTTCCTATAAATTTATTAATTAACCTGCTCACATTATATATCATTATAGGCAGTTAACAATTCTGGTGTCTTACTCAGTTCGCGGAGCTGAGCCTTTAACTGTCCATATGCCATTCTGTAATTAGTGGGCAATTCTGGATGGTTCAGTCTCCACGGAAGTCGTACCCAGTATTGTCCAGATTCAAATTTTACATCTCTCAGGTATTGCTCCTGAGTAAAAGAATCGTCTGGACTTTCTTCATTTACATTTATTCCAATGCTGTCTAATTCCCACAATTTATGCACTGGCTTAACACCATCCTTATGGAGAATTATACTGGGGTACGATTTCATGAGTAAGACACACAGTTATGTATTTGTAGTTTCCTCTAGTCATGAATTATTATTACGAGGAATCCTACCCATACATTACCTGAATTCAGGTTCAAAACGGCCGGTTGACCGACCACATCATGCTCTATCTACCATTCCTTCACAACCGACGCGCCAATGTCACTACTATGGCATAATAGTCTATTGGGCCCCAAGATCATCATTTAACACTGAGGTGTCGAACATTTACAATGTGCGAATTATGAGTCTTTCTGTAGCTTTATAAGCCCTACTGTAGATATTTCTGGAAGTCTATCTACAATACTCTTAAAGTTTTTTTCTCATTGCCCAACTGACGTTAATAAACAGTGTCATACATTTGAGTTTATCTGAGAGAAAACCGCATAATTTAAAGTTGTGGATCTCCATCTGTACTTTCCTACCATCAAGAATTACTATTATGAAAGTACTTTTGGGATCACTGGTCTAATAATGCATTACATTTTTTATTTATGCTTTTATCTCAATTTTTACTGTACAGTAAGGCTACTTCAGCTAACCATCATTTTACTTAGAGCAATTTTTACATTAGCACGTTGTGTCAGATTGTCAACATTATCATTATTTAACATATCATATAGACTTGACACATGATATATGGTGTCTTCCTTGTGACATTGATAAACCGATTTATTTAATACACATCTTACATTTGTGATTAAAACCTGAAACCCGCAATTCCATTTTTAATTTTTTATTATGTTTTATCATTCAATTTTTAGAAAATGTACCTTCAGAAAACAACTTTTTTATTAACTGGTTTTTATTAAAGGGTACTTTG
>NC_069409.1:71441725-71484373 GCF_026875155.1 Cherax quadricarinatus
AAAAATAGGGCCACTTACAAAAAAATACCCCTTACAAAATTTGGGGTTCCCCTTTCCCGGGGGTAATCTTAAAGCGGGGGTCCATTTTTAAAACATATATTATGTCTAAAAGTATGATGATTTTTACATGCAACAGTGATTTTAAAACTTACTGTACTTTTTTTCCCCTTGCAATTTATAAAAAAATTTTAACCGTTTTTTCCCTTTTCTTCCTCCTTTTACGTAACATCAGCAGCCCATCATATGCCCATTTTGACCCCCCCCCACCATCTTGTCCCCCCCAAGCATTTCGTAAGAATATAAATTGAAAAAGAGTATGGACTTACTGTACATAAAAATTTTTTATGTTTGTTGTAAGTAAAAAAAGGTAAAAATTTTTGTAAAAATCTTTTTTTCAGTTTCCTTGTTGGGGGAGTAAAAATTTTTAAACCCGGGGCCTCAGTCTTTTCCTATAGTTTCATAAATTGGTCTCCCCCTACTGTTGGCAAAAAATAAACCGATACTCACCCTTTTTTCTAACTGTACTGGCGCGGTTGTTAATAAATGTCATCTTGCACTTCACAAGGGCGCAATTACTGACCCGGGTACCCCTCCAAAGGGAGTTAATTTATGTTTAAATTTTCATAGTGCCACATAAAATTCAGTGCCACAAAAAATTTTCTTTAGTGCCACAAAAAAATTCCCATAGAGCCAAAAAAATTTTCATAGTCCCCACAAAAAAAACATAGTGCCACATAAAATTCAAAAAAAATTTAACTGTAAATCCTTCTTAATAAATAATTTTAAACAAAATTTTCAAAACGATTAATTTAATTTTGCTGAAAGAAATTTCATCAAAAGAAATTCTGAAAAAAATGTTGAACTGGAGGGGTTCTAAGTAATTAATTATAACTTATGTTATAAGTATATTTTAAATTTATGTTATAAGTAAAAACTTATGTTAAAGTAAAATTTTTTATAACTTAGTTATAAGTAAAATTTTTTAACTTATGTTAAAGTATATTTTAAACTTAAAACATAAGTTTAAAATATACTTATAACAAAAGGGAATTTTTAAATAATTTTATTTTATAATAAAATTTATTTTAGACCCCAAATTAGAGTTCAATATAAAATTTTACAGTTTTTTACCTATAAAAAACATTTGTACAGAAATTTACCTTTTGAAACATTTTTAAAACAGTTTTACCTATGAAAACATTTGTACAGTTTTTCCCTATGAAACATTTGTGCAGTATTTACCTATATAACATTTGAACAGTATTTACCTATAATAACTTTTTGTACAGTATTTACCTTTTATAACATTTTTTGAAATTTTTTACCTAGGGTAACATTTGGCAGTTTTTTACCTATGATAACAAAATCTTTTAGAAAAATTTAAAAAAAATCCTAGAAAATTTACTTTAAAAAAAACCCTTTTAAACATAGATAAAGAAAAATAAAAAATTCCAGAACAGCTTTTTAAAAATTGCCCCACTGTCGGAAAACCCTTCCAGCTCCTGCCCCCCAACATTTTGCTCCGGGGGGTTTTCAATTTAAGGCACCTAAAATGGAGGAATAACAAAAAATTTTGGTTGGGAAAGTAAAAAACACCCGGAGGCAGCTCTGTGAAAACTAAACACTCACTTTCGGCTTTTAAATCTCTGCCCAAAATTAAATTTAAAACCCTAGCAAATAATAGAGCCTCCCTAGACTGGAAAAAACACTAAAACTCATTTTCACTAACAATGAGGGAATTGATAAAAAAATTCACCATATCAAAAACAATATACTCAGATCACAACATAATTGGGGTTTTCAGCCCATGAAATGCGGGGAGCCCCAACCGACATAATGAGACTAGTCACGAGGGAGCATTCAACCAAATTAATTCCCTTTAAAAAAAACATAAATTTGGGGCCAAAAACCAACCAACCAAAAAAAAAAAAACCCCAAAAACCCCCCCCCCCCAAAAAACCCCAAACCCCGGGGTTTTTCCAAAAAAAAAAAAAAGGGGGAAAAAAAATTTTTAAAATTTTTAAAAAAATTTTTAAAAAAAAAACCCAAAAACCCCCCAAAAAAAAAAAAAAAAAAAAAAAAAAAAAAAAAAAAAAAAAAAAAAAAAAAAAAAAAAAAACCCAAAAAAAAAAAAAAAAAAAAAAAACAAAAAAAAAAAAAAAAAAAAAAAAAAAAAAAAAGAAAAAAAAAGGGAAAAAAAAAAAAAAAAATTTAAAAAAAAAAAAAAAAAAAAAAAAAAAAAAAAAAAAAAAAAAAAAAAAAAAAAAAAAAAAAAAAAAAAAAAAAAAAAAAAAAAAAAAAAAAAAAAAAAAAAAAAAAAAAAAAAAAAAAAAAAAAAAAAAAAAAAAAAAAAAAAAAAAAAAAAAAAAAACCCAAAAAAAAAAAAAAAAAAAAAAAAAAAAAAAAAAAAAAAAAAAAAAAAAAAAAAAAAAAAAAAAAAAAAAAAAAAAAAAAAAAAAAAAAATAAAAAAAAAAAAAAAAAAAATTCCTTTTTTAAAAAATTTTTGAAAAAGGGCCCCCCTTCCCAAAACCCCAAAAAAAAAAAAAAAAAAAAAAAAAATTTTAAAAAAAGGAAAAAAAAAAAACCCTTTCCCAAAAAAAAAAAAAAAAAATTTTTTAAACCCAAAAAACCCCAATGAAAAAAACCGGAAAAAAAAGCTTTTGGAAAAAAAAAAAAAATAAAAAAAAAAAAAAAAACCCCCCCCCAAAAAAAAATTTTTAAATTTTTTTTTGAAAAAAATTAAAATTTTCCCCCCCCCCCTTCCCCCCCCAAAAAAAAACCTTTTCCCCCCCCCCCCCTTTTTTGGGTTAAAAAAGGGGGGTGTTTCCCCTTTTTTTTCCCTTTTTAAACAAAAAAGGCCCCCAAAAATTTTTTTTTAAAACCCCCAAAAAATTTTTTTAAAAAAAAATTTTTTCCCCCCCTTAAAACCAAAAAAATTTTAAAAACCAAAAAGAAAAAAAAAAAACCCCCCAAAAAATTTAAAAATTCCCCAAAAAACCCCAAAAATTTTTTTAAAGAAAAATTCCCCCTTTTTTAAAAAAAAAAACCCCCCCAAAAAAAAAATGGGAAAAAAAACCAAAATTAAAAACCCAAAAAAAATTTTTTTAACAAAAAAAAAAATTTTAAATTTTTTTACCAAAAGGGGTCACCCCGATCCAAAAAAGGAGGAGCCCAAACAGATTGAATAACAAGGCCAATATCCAACTTACCCCCCTTCCAAAAATCTTCAAAAAATTTAAATTCATAAACGAATCTACTCCTACCAACTCCCAAAACATACCCCAAAACCCCGCCAATTTGGATTTAGGCCTAATAAAAATACTAAATGCTATTATACACAGCTAGAAATATATACACTCAAAAGAGAAAAAAAATCCCACTGGGGATCTCATTGACTTTCGTAAAGCTTTTTATACAGTTTACCTGACTTGCTCCACTAAAATTGTCACACAAAGGTATAAAGGGGACCCCCTCAACTACCTCAAGTCATACCCCCACAACAGAAGCCATATTGTACCAAAAGGGCAAACCTTCTGCGCAACCAATTACAGTTGGGTCCCACAGGGGGAAATGTCCTTGGCCCTCTTCTCTTTTTTTCCTATACATAAATGACCTTCCAAATGCTTCGCAATTACCAAACCCCCACTATTTGCAGTGACACACAAATCTTCTCCACCCGGCCCAGTCACACAGCCAATACTGGTTTAAAAACCGAATTTCAGAAAATCTACCCGGATAGGACTAACAAATTACACAAACATTGACAAAACCACTTCATTCGTTTGGTAACAGAGCTACAAATGTCCCCCTTTAAAATAATGATAAACGGATCAACCCCATCACAAAGAACAAGGGAAAATTTTTAGGGAAACCCCCTTGAAAAATAGACTCAAATTTCTACACATATACAACAAATTTCTAAGAAAATTTCCAGACTGTAGGGATACTATCGAAGAACGGTACTATGTTCCACATCAGCCCTCCTGGGCCCCATATCACCTCTTTTTTACCCTATCTCACCTAAAATTTTGCATGGGGCTCAACAACAATTTTCCATCCAACCACAAAAAACCCAAAAAAAGGTGCATTAGAATGATAACAAATTTTCTCCTACGGGCACACACTCCACCAATATTCAATACACTAAACCACTCACCATACAAAACACCATACTTATTACTGCACCTATTACATACAAGAACCTTTTTTTTTTTTTTTTTTTTTTTTCAACAATCGGGCCCCCCCCACCAGGCGGGTGACCCAAAAAAAAAGAAAAACCCCAAAAAGAAAAATATTTTCATCATCATTCAACATTTTCACCACACTCCACTTTATCATGTTTTTGCAGAGGGGGCTCAGAAAAAACAGTCAGAAGCATACACATTAAAAATACACAACATACCCTCCAAACTCCCAAATATCCCAAACCCCCCCTTTTTAAAGTGCAGGCATTGTACTTCCCTTTTCCGGGACTAAAGCCCGACTTTTTGAAAAAAACCGGTTTCCCTGAATCCCTTCACTAAATTTTACCCTGCCACACTCCAACAATCGTCAGGCCCCAGTCCCTTTCTCTCCATTCCTCCTATCTAACACCTCACGCACGCTTGCGGGAAGTCCAAGCCCCTTGCCCACAAAACCCCTTTCCCCCCCCTCTCTCCAAACCCTTTCGGGACGACCCCTACCCCCCTTCCTTCCCCTATAGATTTTATATGCTTTCCTGTCATTCTACTTTGATCCATTCTCCTAAATACCAAACCACCTCAACAACCCCTCTTCTGCCCCGACTAATATTTATTAACTCCAAAACCTTCTCCTAATTTCCACACTCCAATTTTTTCTGCAAATTTTTACACCAACATTCCCCTTAAACAGCACTCCACGCCTCCAACCACTCCTCGCACTTCTTTTTACCCCCCAAGCTTCACACCCATATAAGAGTGTTGGCACTACTATATTTTCATACATTCCCTTCTTTGCCTCCATAGATAACGTTTTTTGACTCCACATATACCTCAACGCACCACTCCCCTTTTTTTTCCCCATCATTCTAGTTAACCTCACCCTTTTCAAAATCCATCCCCGAAAACTCAACCCCAAGTATCTAAAAACATTCACTTCTTCCATACTCCTCCCCAATTTGAATCCAATTTTTTTTTTATCTAAATCATTTGACACCCTCATCCCCTTTACTTTTTTTCTATGTTCACTTTCAACTTTCTACCTTTACACACACCCCCAAAACTAATCCACAAACCCTTTGCAATTTTCTTTAGCTCCCATAAGCCAGTACATCAGCAAAAAGTAACTGTGCCCCAATTCCCTTTTGAATTTGTTTCCAAAAAATTTTAACCCACCCCTCTCCCAAACACCCTAGCTTTCTTCCTTACAACCCCATCTAAAAATATATAAAACAACCAGGTGACTTTACACACCCCTGTCTAAAAACCATTTTTAAACCGGAATAGTCTCCCTCTCTTCACAAAACCCTAACCTGAGCCTCACATCCCATAAAAACTCTTTTCACATTTATAACTTACCCCCTATTCCATAAACTTGCAACACTGCCCATTGCTCCTCTACCACTCTATCATATCCTTTTCTAAAACCATAAAAGCAATAAAAAATTCCCCTACCTTTATCTAAATACTGTTCACATATATCCAAAAGTAAACACTTTATCTACAAAAATCCCCTACCCACTCTGAAACCCCTGCTCATCCCAATCCTCATTTTGTCTTTCCTCTAAATTTTTTCAATTTTAACCCAACCGTACACTTTTTCCTGGTAACTCAATAAGCTTATTCCTCTATAATTTTTACAGCTCTTTGTCCCCTTTCCCTTTATATAAAGGGACTATACAAAATTTTTCCGCCAATCCCTAGGGACCTTTCCCCCTTCAACATTTTTAAACAAAAGTACCACCATCCCAAACTATATCCCCCCCTGCTTTTTAACATTTCTGTCATGATCCCCATCAGTTCCAGCTGCTTTACCCCCTTTTTATTTTACGAATGCCTCACGTACCCCCCCACACTTACATTCGCCTTCTTCCCCTAAAAAAATGGGATCCTCCCGACCAGTGCCTAAATTACTGCCTCTGTTTCTTCCTTTAAAATTAAAAGTTCCTCAAAAAAATTTTTCGCCCCCTACCCAAAACCTCCATCTCCCCCTCTACTAACTCCCCTCTCTGTTTTTAACTGACAAATCCATATTTTCCCCAGGGTTTCTTAACTTGTTTAACTCCACCCAAAATTTTTTCTTATTTTTATTAAAATTCTTGACATGCCTCTCCCACTCTATCATCTGCTCCCTTTTGCACTCTCTCACCATCTCTTTACCTTTTTTTTTCTCTCCATATACCTGCTTCTTATAACACTTCTGCTTTGTAAAAACCTCTCATAAGCACCTTTTTCTCTTTTATCACACCCTTTACTTCATCATTCCACCAATCCCCTCCTCTTTCCTCCTGCCCCACCCTCCTATAACCACAAACTTTTTCCCACACCCCTAAAAATGCTTTTTTTAAAACTTTTCCCCAACCCTTTTTAAAAACCCCCCCACTACTCATTTTTTCACTAGCCCACCTTTCTGCCAATATCGTTTAAACTCACCCAATTTCCCCTCCCCCCCTTATTTTAAAAACACTTTCACCTCCTCTTACTTGTTGTTGCCCCCCCTTCCTTTTTTTTTCCCATCTACCTCTTACTCTAACGTAGTTTAAAAAAAAAATTAATGATCCGATATATCAGTTGCCCCCTATAAACATGTACATCCTGGAGCCTCCCCATAAACCTTTTAAATCCACCAATACAAAATTCTAATAAACTACTTTCATTACGTCTACATCATCCCTTGTAAAATTTTATTTTTTTTTTTCCTTTTTTTCATAAAAATTTTATTACTTTTTACCAAATTTCTTTCTACACTAGCCCAATTAAAGGCTCCCCATTTACATTTACCCCTGGCACCCCAAATTTCCTACTACTCCCCCCTAACATTTTACCCACTTTAGCATTGAAATCCCCAACCACCATTACTCTGATATTAACCCTCCCCTCAAACATCTCCTTGCCAACCTCAACAGAACACATGACCATAACACAAGGCACAGATCACTCTTTGATGTTCCTCGTGTCCATCTCACACTATGCAAAAACTCAATGCACATAAAAGGCCTTAAAATCTGGAATTCATTACCTGTAAATATAAAAGAAACACTACCTGTTTATAAATTCAAGTCTCTTCTCAAAGATCACTTACTCACCCAAAACCAAATAAATACTGAATAACTGAACCTTATAAATTGTATATCTTAAATGTTTCTCAAAATTTATATCACATAAATGTTAAACCTAAAACCGAATCTAACTTTTTATTTTTTAAATACACTACCTAACAGAATCCTTCATATGACTGAATGCAACCATATGACCTGTCTTTGTAATACTCACTTGTGCTTTATAGTAATCTGTTTACATTAATGTTTTATCACTGATTTCATCATTGCTTAATTAATCTTAAGTTAATTTTAAGCCAGCCCGTAATGCTATGCATAGTATAAGTGGCTTTGGCATGCTGCTCTTATCTGTATTTTTTTGTACCTCTGTATGTGTGCTCAAATTGGAAAATAAATAAATAAATAAATAAATAAAGCAACACAGACCCCAACTTATGCCTAGAACAGATTAACTCGGTGGCACTCGATGTATGCACAAGGCTTATTCCTCTAAGAAAAAGGAGGAGTAGATGTAAAATAGAAAGAGACAGGCACTCCCTTTACAGGCGACAGAAAAGAATAACAGAGCGGCTAAAAGAGGTCAATATATCTGAAATGCGTAGGAAGACACTGGTCAGAGAAATAGCAAGCATTGAACTTAAGCTAAAAGAATCCTTTAGGAGTCAGGAATCGCGGGAAGAACTAAAAGCCATAAATGAAATCGAAAGAAACCCAAAGTATTTCTTCTCCTATGCCAAATCAAAATCGAGAACAACGTCCAGTATTGGGCCCCTACTTAAACAAGATGGGTCCTACACAGATGACAGCAAGGAAATGAGTGAGCTACTCAAGTCCCAATATGACTCAGTTTTTAGCAAGCCGCTAACCAGACTGAGAGTCGAAGATCAAAATGAATTTTTTATGAGAGAGCCACAAAATTTGATTAACACAAGCCTATCCGATGTTATCCTGACGCTAAATGACTTCGAACAGGCGATAAATGACATGCCCATGCACTCTGCCCCAGGGCCAGACTCATGGAACTCTGTGTTCATCAAGAACTGCAAGAAGCCCCTATCATGAGCCTTTTCCATCCTATGGAGAGGGAGCATGGACACGGGGGTCGTCCCACAGTTACTAAAAACAACAGACATAGCCCCACTCCACAAAGGGGGTAGTAAAGCAACAGCAAAGAACTACAGACCAATAGCACTAACATCCCATATCATAAAAATCTTTGAAAGGGTCCTAAGAAGCAAGATCACCACCCATCTAGAAACCCATCAGTTACACAACCAGGGCAACATGGGTTTAGAACAGGTCGCTCCTGTCTGTCTCAACTATTGGATCACTACGACAAGGTCCTAAATGCACTAGAAGACAAAAAGAATGCAGATGTAATATATACAGACTTTGCAAAAGCCTTCGACAAGTGTGACCATGGCGTAATAGCGCACAAAATGCGTGCTAAAGGAATAACAGGAAAAGTCGGTTGATGGATCTATAATTTCCTCACTAACAGAACACAGAGAGTAGTTGTCAACAGAGTAAAGTCCGAGGCAGCTACGGTGAAAAGCTCTGTTCCACAAGGCACAGTACTCGCTCCCATCTTGTTCCTCATCCTCATATCCGACATAGACAAGGATGTCAGCCACAGCACCGTTTCTTCCTTTGCAGATGACACCCGAATCTGCATGACAGTGTCTTCCATTGCAGACACTGCAAGGCTCCAGGCGGACATCAACCAAATCTTTCAGTGGGCTGCAGAAAACAATATGAAGTTCAACGATGAGAAATTTCAATTACTCAGATATGGTAAACATGAGGAAATTAAATCTTCATCAGAGTACAAAACAAATTCTGGCCACAAAATAGAGCAAAACACCAACGTCAAAGACCTGGGAGTGATCATGTTGGAGGATCTCACCTTCAAGGACCATAACATTGTATCAATCGCATCTGCTAGAAAAATGACAGGATGGATAATGAGAACCTTCAAAACTAGGGAGGCCAAGCCCATGATGACACTCTTCAGGTCACTTGTTCTATCTAGGCTGGAATATTGCTGCACACTAACAGCACCTTTCAAGGCAGGTGAAATTGCCGACCTAGAAAATGTACAGAGAACTTTCACGGCGCGCATAACGGAGATAAAACACCTCAATTACTGGGAGCGCTTGAGGTTCCTAAACCTGCATTCCCTGGAATGCAGACGGGAGAGATACATGATTATATACACCTGGAAAATCCTAGAGGGACTAGTACCGAACTTGCACACGAAAATCACTCACTCCTACGAAAGCAAAAGACTTGGCAGACGATGCACCATCACCTCAATGAAAAGCAGGGTGTCACTAGCACGTTAAGAGACCATACAATAATTGTCAGGGGCCCGAAAACGTTCAAACTGCCTCCCAGCACACATAAGGGGGATTACCAACAGACCCCCTGGCAGTCTTCAAGCTGGCACTGACAAGCACCTAAAGTAAGTTCCTGATCAGCCGGGCTGTGGCTCGTACGTTGGTTTGCGTGCAGCCAGCAGCAACAGCCTGGTTGATCAGACTCTGATCCACCGGGAGGCCTGGTCACAGACCGGCCGCGGGGGGCGTTGACCCCCGGAACTCTCTCCAGGTAAACTCCAGGAAAAATTTAAAATTTATAGAACTTTTAGTTCTAATAGAGTATCAAATAATACCTATTAAAAACCATGTTAACCCCTAAACGCTCCAAATGTATATATACATTCTCTCGCCCATCCCCCGAATATTTTGAAAAATAAAGAAATCGTTTTTTTTATTGAAATAAAAGAGAAAATTTTTCTAAGTGTTATAGGATTAAAATAAAAAATTAGGGTCAGTACTTACTGAGATATGAGGGTGTAAAGTTGGCACTTAATGCTCACCTGACAGCAACATGAGTCCTGCCGCTTGCAGAAGTGTTGCCGATATACCTTTTTTTTTTTTAACAAGTCGACCATCATCTCCCACTGAGGCAGGGTGACCCAAAAAGAAAGAAAATCCCCAAAAAAAATACTTTCATCATCATTCAAAACTTTCACCTCACTCACACATAATCACTGTTCTTGCAGAGGGGCCCAAACACACAGTTTAGAAGCAAATACATATAAATGATTCACAAAATCGTAATGACACAATCGCAAACAAACCATACCACGGGCGGGGATAAAAACCCGCGATCAGAGAGTCTCAGAACTCCAGACCGTCGCTTTTAGCCACTGGACCAGCTACCCCACAATAAGGTTCGTCCAATTAGGTATATTTCTACACCATGGAAGGTTAGCATAGGCACAACTGTGACCACAAATGCAAGTTTTACAGATGAATCTCCAGCTAGCGTGGCCATGACGAACTCTAGCTCAAGTCCCCTCAAAGCCGTTAACATGACTCATGAAATCGTAATGAAAACGATTGCAAACAAACCATACCAGGGGTGGGGATAGAACCCGCGATCAGGAGTCTCAAAACCCCAGACCGTCGTGTTAGCCACTGGACCAGCTAGCATTTGTGGTCACAGTGGTGTCTATGCTAACCTTCCTATGGTGTAGAAATGTACCTAGTTGGACGAATCTTACTGTGGCTAGCTGGTCCAGTGGCTAATGCAACGCCCTGGAGTTTTGAGACTCCCCTGATCGCGGTTCTATCCCCGCCCGTGGAAATGGTTTATAATGTATAAAGATACACAACATATCCCTCCAAACTGCCAATATCCCGAACCCCCCCTTTTAGAGTGCAGGCATTGTACTTCCCATTTCCAGGACTAAAGTCCGTCTATAAAAATAACCATTTTTCCCTGAATCCCTTCACAAAAATATTACCCTGCTCACCACTCCAACAGATCGTCGGCCCAAATACCTTTCGTCTCCATTCACTCCTATCCAACATGCTCATGCGCGCTTGCTGGAAGTCCAAGCCCCTCGCCCACAATGCCCCCCTTTACCCCCTCCCTCCAACCTTTTCGAGGACACCCTACCCCGCCTTCCTTCCCTTACAGATTTATAACGCTCTCCATGTCATTCTACTTTGATCCATTCTCTCTAAATGACCAAACCACCTAAACGCCCCTCTTCAGCCCTCTTACTAATACTTTCATTAACTCCACACCTAATTCCACATCTGAATTTTCTGCATAATATTTACACCACACATTGCCCTTAGACAGGACATCTCCACTGCCTCCATCCACCTCCTAGTGCTGCATTTTTCTCATTTTTATATTTTTTTTATATAATTTTTATGTTCTGATACTTACAATTTATTGTAGTTCTTGTCATTTCATAACCAATCTTTGTTCTGACACTAAAATTAGGTACTGAAATTGTACTCAAATTGCCACAAACACATTGAAAGGGGAACATTTACACGTGCCTTGGTCATTTACTATGTCTGGGAATACAGTGGAACCTCAAATTTCGAACTTAATCCATTCCAGGGAAATAATTCTAAATTTGAAAAATTTGAAAAATGAAGCAGTATTTTCCCATAAATAATGGAAATACAATTAATCCATTCCAGAAACCCAAAATACAGTGGACCCCCGCATAACGATCAAACCCCCGAATGCGACCAATTATGTAAGTGTATTTATGTAAGTGCGTTTGTACGTGTATGTTTTGGGGGGCTGAAATGGGCTAATCTACTTCACAATATTCCTTATGGGAACAAATTCGGTCAGTACTGGCACCTGAAAACTTCTGGAGTGAAAAAATATCGTTAACGGGGGTCCACTGTATTCCACAAAAAAAAAATGCATTTTGTAGAAATTAATTAAAGTTTTACATACACACAACAAATAGTGTACAATTATGTATTTTATAAATTTAAATAAACATATAAAATAAAAATTTTTACTTACCTTTATTGAAGATTGGGGATGGCATCTGGAAGATAGGAGGAGAGAGGGAGTTGAAGTTAGGGTTTTTGGAAGGAGAATCCCCCTCCATGAGACTTCAGGTAAAGCCCTCTCTGGGATTACTTCCCTTCTCTGTCTTTTAACCCTTCAGGGTCCAAGGCCAAAATCTGAAGTCACGCACCAGTGTCCAAGAATTTAAAAAAAAAAAATTTTTTATTTTTTCTTATGAAATTGTAGAGAATCTTTTTGTGAAGGTAATAAAACAAAAAGTACGAAATTTGGTGGAATTACCAAATTAAAATTTGGGAATTTTTAAATGGTCCGAATTTTTAAAAAAGGGATTTTGGATTTTACCCCCATTTTGGAAAATTTACATTTATTAAATAACCAAATTTTTTTAATTCACTATATTTTTATTCACAACAAAAAATGAAGTAACTGTTTCATAAAAATATATATCAAATTTTTAATTTAATTTAAAAAAATAAAAATTAATTTAAAATATAAATAAAAATTTATATTTAAAATAAAAAAAATTTTTTTTATTTTAATTTTATTTAAAAAAATTATTTTTTTTTTTAAAAAAAATAATTTTTATTAAAAAAAATAAAAATTATTTATAATATAATAATTGATAAAATAAATTTTTTAATTTTATATTAGCCCACCAGCGGTTTTAAAGATGTGTGAGGTCGTTGTTTACTCTTGAATACGGAAAAAATTTAACATTTCCCTTTTTTGAGCTCAGTTTCAACCCCTTTTCCAGTGAAAAACCCAAATAAAAATCATCTCTTTTTCTGTAATATGTCTTCCCCATTCTATCAAATGAGACCAAGAAATCGAAAATACAACTAAAAAAAAACCCGAAAAAACACTGCAAAGCCCGCTTTTTTTAATCAAAAAAATCATGATTTCATTTTTTTTCTCTCATTATACACGGGCTGCAGGACTGTTTTATGTGGTCACCTACCCCATGATTTTCTTCAATCTAGGCCTAAAATGCCCCACTCACTTTTATCAAGTGAGCTGATCATGGGAGATCTAGGGTTTTGACACTCACTGTAAAGCCGTAGATCACGGAACGGACCCTGAAAGGGTTAAACCCCACTAGGACCAGCTTGAGAGTCACTGGACATCTGTCCACAAAAAACTGCCACAATCCTCTGTTTTCGGGCGCCTCTTTAAGATTTCCCAAAAATGGGACAGGGTTCGTCACTGAACTTGTTGCAAGATGCTTTTTTACAGCTTCCAGGGTGGTATTTCCCCCACAAACATTTGGCATCGTTTCCATTTGGGTGAAACCCCTTAAAATCTTTAAAGAAGGCACCTATCCACTCCCTTTCCCCCCCTCTAAAGCAATTTTCCTCAGGGTGGTCTGATACTTTCCAGATGAAGCTCTTGACCCTTTTCAGTGGTTAGCTCTTCCCTGTGGTCCCCCCCAAACTCTTCCACATCCTCGCCACTCCCCTCCCCCAGGGTTTTCCCCCAAAGCCACATAAGCAACAAAAGGCAGAGGCCAGTGGGTCGGGTCAGCCTAAACCCCCTTAAAATCCCTCTTTTGGACACAATCTGGCCACAATTGTCTCCAAGCAGAGTTCAAAGTCCTGGAAGTCACTCCTTCCCAACCCTTTACCTAAAAGGGGGGGGGTTTTATGGACGGTAGATATTGAAGTGATTCCCCCCAAAACTCTCTTAAGGTCAATTTAGGTCTGGGCACTTAAAACCCCTTTTTTCAAGCACTGTTTTTTTTATTCAAACAAAAAATAAAAATTTTAACGTTATGCAATTTTCTGTAAATTTTAAAAATAATTGTATAAATAAGTCAACCCATGCTGTGCTATTGAATGGTATTTGACATTTTTTGGGGAAAATGAAATCTTTTGTTTACTTCTAAAAAATTTGGCAAAAATCAAACATTTCCCCTTTTTTGAGCTCCATTTCAAGGTTTTTTTCATATAAAACCAATCAAAATCACCTCTTTTCATAATTGGTTTCCATTCTATCAAAATGACCAAGAAAATGAAAATAAAACCAAAAAATACTATATGAAAATAGCCCACAAAGTGGGCATTTTTAAAAAAAAAAAAACCCTGACCTTTTTTTTTAGAAAGCGTGCTGCGGGTTTTTTTTTATAGGGTGCGCCTGCCACACAGACCCATTTCTCCATGTGGGCCTACCAGATTTCTCCTGCTTTTTAAAAAGCCGTTAGAATTTGATTTTAATATTGGTATATTGCAAAAATGGGGTCGTAAGATGTTATATAAAAACCAAAAATCAAAGGGTTAAACCCTTCCAACATTTTACCTGGAATACTCATGGGGGTTTTTTCCCATAAATTTTTACTTTCTTTTTGTCCTCCTTTCCCTTTTAATGAAAAGGGAAACCTATGCATGCTCTCGCCAGCCCCCCTATCCCTTTTTCCCCCTTTAAACATTTACTGAAAAAAAGAACCAACCATTCCAAAGCTATATCCTCCCCTGCTTTTATTTTTTTTCAAAAAACCCGGCCATATCCCCCCCGAGGCAGGGTGACCAAAAAGAAAAAAGCAGTTTCTTTTTTTAAAAATTTAATGTTCAGAAGGGATTACTAGCCCTTGCTTCTGGCTTTTAGTCGTCTCTTACGACAAAAGGGTGAGGAGGAAAAATTCTTTTCCCATTTTTCCATGGTTTTTAAAAATAAAAAAGAAAAGAAATGTAAAAAATAGAAGAAAACCCTTCTGGGTTTATGTACACACCCCAGGGGATGATTATTACAGGGGAACCCTCTTTTTTTTCAGCAGTAATCTGTTCCAAGTCCCTAAATACAAAATGGCCCAAAATTCAAAAACAATTGAAAATCTTTAAAAATTTCACTAAAGTGTCTTTTCTTCAATCAACCAATTCAATTCAAGTTTTTTTCCCCAAAAGGGGTTAAAATGTGGGTTTACAGGTTTGGGTATGTGGGGTTTTACATGTTAAAAAACTAATTACAGAGGGGGCCACGGGACACCTAGCAGGCTGGGCATTTCGAGCAGACTTGATTAATTCTTAACATTAAATCCTTACAGTTATGGTTTTAAACCCCTTTTCGGGGCCCAGGCCAAAAAATCTAAAGTCACCACCAGGTCCAAGAAATTTTGAAAAAAAAAAAAATTAAATTTTTCTTAAGAATAAAGAGAAATTTTTGTAAAGGTAATAAAAAAAAAAAAATAGAATCTGATCATTACTTACCGAAACAGTCCAAAAGTTTATGAAAATGATGTGGGGGCGGCAACATCGACAAATTCCACATACGCGTATTATTTTTATTTTGTTTTTTTATTTTTTTTTTTCTTTTTTTTCCCAATTTTTTTTTCTTTTCCTACTAACATTTGGGGCCTGAGAGCCCAAATCTGTTATAATTGATATTTATACTCACTTATTTGAACCAGTAACCCCCTAAAGTTATCATATTATTGTTTACCCACTGTTGTTTTTTACAATAAACATGCACAAATTTTTAAATACAAAGTTCTAATATATTTACTAATTTACAATCACTGGACATGGTTTTTAGAACTGCTGGAGCTTGGGAACCCTTTGAAAACAAGGCACCATGCACAGAGGACCTTAATTCCTCACACAAAAAGAGTGTCTTTGCGTTTTGTTCCCGTCGTTTGTTTGTGCACAGACAATCATCTCTTCTGAGCAAATTTCTTTTGAGTTAAAGGGAAGCGTATAGAAATGTCCCCTTCTCCCCAAAAAACGCTTGGGTAATTGTGATGAATTCGGGGCCATGTTGTATTGCAGGTGTTTTTACCTGGGACTTCTTTGAGTTGTCTGACAACAAAAAAAAAAATCACCATAGGGTGGTCGTTTACCCTCTTTATTTGGTACATATTATTGCACGCATGAAATTTCCAGAGAGGGAAAAAAAATTTTTCATGACCACTTGAACTCTTACACACAGTCAAAAAAACCAATCTGCTGTCACACTTCAACCAAGCGCATTTTTGTGTAAATCAATCACTGACAGGTTTTCAAATATTCATAGTCACCGATCAATTTTTCCCAGGTCTTGCATTTCTTTACGGTAAATGTTGTCAACAATGTGCATCTCGTTTGTCATCCCACCGTAATGCCATGATGTCTTTGGGATAAACACCTGCACGTCATCCCCACGAACACCTGCGTTGAGCCTGGGCATATGTTTACGATTAGAACGCACTGTGCCACACACATCGGTTTTGTTCACTCGCAAAATCATGAGAAATGGGCTTGGTCCCATTATCGGTATAAATGTAGGGCCCCTTCCCAAGAAAGGGTCCATCATGTTTCTCACTACGTCACCTGATTCCCCAAATAACATCTTGATCTTTCAATGTTTTACTCCCCGGGTATACAACAATATCCAACACCAGGCCACTGTCAAAAAAATTCACAGAGTACAAAAAATTTATCCCAAAAGCATCCTCTTGCTGGTATATATGCTTGAATGACGCTACCTTTTGAAAAAAATCAAAGACTCGTCATTTAAAAGATTTTAAATGGAAAAAGTAACCTGAACTTTTTGTTTAAATACTAAAACATTTCAAATTTTTTTAACCGCCCTTTCGTCAGGCCTGGTTTTGTCGAGAAGTGCAACATACATAACAGTAAATAAACCTGTTCCGGGGTATTTTTTTCACGGAAGGATGGGGTAAAAAATTTAGCCGACTGTGGACCATAGCTTTTTAATTATGTTATAGCTGGGGAAAAGAAATTATTTTTCCCAAAAAAAGCAAATAATTTCTGCAACAGTCCTCTTTTTCCCCTGTGAGTTTGACTGGGGATAAGATCGAATTTGCCATGGGTACTAAAAATACTTATTACTTTCCCTGACAATAATTTCCACAATGGCTGGTCAAAAAATAATTCAAAATTCCCAGTTCATTGGCCGGGGTTTCCCAAAGGGGGAAGGTAGGTAGAATTCCATTTTGGAGTCATCAAAGTGGTGAGGGCTGGGAACAAAATTGGGATTTGTGCCAACCCCAATCTTTTGCTGGTGGATCTGGACATCATAGGCGGGTTTCGGGGGTTGTGGCGGGTGGTGGTGACGTGCTTTGTCCTTGAATGACGATCAGCAGGTGGGTCCCCGCGTGGACAGTGATCCCATGGCGGTCCCACACCACCACCAGCCCCACTACCCCCATCCCTGATCCCTGTGGCCCATCCATGCCGGGTACCCACATCACCCCTCATTTAACTCCCTAAAACGGGGGGGGGCCCGGGGATGTACTCCGGGAGTACCCCGGGATGTACCCCGTCCCCGGGCACAGCAAGGGTACACTCCCCCGAGCGCATGCGGCGGAAAAAACATACCGACGCTTCACGGGTGAATATGTTTTCCTCACTTCACTACCAAAATGATCCGAGTAAATAAATCACAAATCCCTCAGAATCACGTCATTACAAATCAGGGGCCCGGCCACGGGAAAATATTTTTTTTCTCTTACTTTAGGAACACCCGCCCGGAGTCACGAGTGCCCACCCCAGAGGTAAAGGGGTCGAGGACGTGGGGGTTTTCTGCACTATTATCGATATCCTGGTCATTATTTTCGTCACCTTTAAATTTCAAACCGTAGAATTCCTTTTCATTTCCCTTCCCAATCAGTGTCAGAAACTATCAGACAGGAAGAGGAGGTCCCAATTTTCCGGGGGGTGAGAGCGACTTTCGACGAGCATGTGAACAAGGGGGACTGAGCCAGCGTTCCCCCAAAAGTTGCAGGCGCCTAATTTTTTTTTTTTTGGCGCACACCAGGCCCCGCCCCTTCTCTCACATGTAGGCCATGAAGGTGGGGGGGCATTTGCCAGGGATGGGGTTTAGTATTTTCTTACTGCGGTTTTTGGGGTTATTATTGGGTTTAGGTGTTTGCTGCAGTTGACCCCAAGACAAATAGCATAGGGGGGTATGGATATGCAAGTGAAGGTAAGTGTGAAAGGGCATTGCGGCAGTAGTTATATCTTTAAAAAGATCCCCACCGTTTTTGGATACTTTTTTTGTTATGTGTTGGGGTTTGGGTGTGAAAATTTAGGTTTGTCGAGGTATAGGCCAAGGAAATTTTCCCCCATTATGTCTGGCAAATTTAAATTTTGTAATTTAATTAAATTGTGGCACCCCTCTGTACCAAAAATAATATAGTAGGTTTTGCCCAGTGTTAAATGTAAGTTTCTGGGTGTCATCCAAGTCGATATTTTTAGCAGCTCCCCGTTAACAATGTGAGGGGCAAGATTAAAAGGGGGAGATGACATCGTCGTGTCGTCAGCAAAGAAAAATGGGTTTCGGTGTTGGATATGTTTTGGGAAACTTGATGTAAATGGGAAAAAGAGGGGGCCAAGGGGCACTTCCCCCGCAGAACCCAGTTCAATGGGCCCTATTGTGAGGGTGTGTCTTTAATGGGGACAACTGATACCCATAGAAAGGTAGGATTTAAAATATGCAAGCGCATGACCTCTTATACCCTGGAGTAGGATGCCATGGTTCTGTTCAAAACGCTTTTCTTAGGTCAATAAAAATTCCTACGATATTCCTTATTTTCCAATGCTGTGTACAGCAGGTCTAGCATTTTTTAAAATTTCATATTTGTGCTTTTATTTTTCCTGAAATTTAAATTGGCAGGGGTTGAGTATGTTTTGTGATTTTTAAATGAATATAGTCTCCTGTGCACGAGTTTCTCAAGATTTTGGACAGCAATGGTTAGTTTGATATTGGCCCAAGTTGTTTACGTCTGTGGGTCACCACATTTTTGTATGGTGAAACCCCTTTCTGTCTTTAAAAGTGTCGGGAAAATGCTTTTTTTTCTAGTGACTTTTTAAAAAGTAAAGTAAAAGCTGCGAAAGGAAGGGGGCCCTGCTTGTACAATAATGGGGGACGTGGACAGATTCCCCCATTTTTTTAAGTGACTTTATGATCGCAGTGACTTCCGTGGGGCTAGGTGGACAAATAGAAGAAATTTTGGAAATTCCCCCCTAGGGGGGGCCCCGGGAAGGGGATTTGGGCATGGGGTTTTACTGGCAAGATTGATCCATGTTTTAGAAGAAGTCATTTTTCTTTTTAGCTGTATCAGGGGAGCAGTGGGTTTCTGAGGTTTAGCTAGAACAATATTTGGCTTTTTTTTATTTGTGGTCCCAGAAACTGGGGGAAAATGTTTTCCCGGTCCCTTTTTTATATTCCTCTTGTGTCGTGGGAAACTGCTGGGGTGAAAAGTTGTTTGGTTTCTTTTTTTAATTTTGGGGAGAAAAATGTTGAAAATTTTTTAAAAATATCTTTGGTATTAAGCCCTGTCTATATTTCTTTTCATATTGGTTTTCTTTTCAATGGATTTAGAATGCTGCTGGTTTTCCATGGCAACAAGCCGTTTTTCATACTGTTTCGTTTTAATAGGAAAAATGTTTTTTGTATGTCTAAGTATTTTTTTAAAAAATGCTGTCCAATCGTCAATACCATTGGCGATTGGACGCCAATTAATAATGAAATAAAAATACGCAATATAAAAATATGAGGTGCATTAAACCCTTTTAGGGTTGGGGCCTATAGTCGGCTTCACCCAGGGGTTGGGCCGTCTAGTACTCCAAATTCGTGCCCCTTTAATCTAGGGGAGAAAGCTGTAGGCCCACATTGAAAAATGGGGCTATATGGTCATGTGCACAGTATAAAAAAATCCTGCACAAAATGTGAATGAGAAAAGAAAAAAAAAAAAAAAAAACTCCCACCATGTTTTTGGTTTAAAAAAGGACTTTGCAGTGTATTTTTGGTACTATTTATGGTTTTTATTTTAGTTTTCCCGGGCTCATTTTTTAGAAGGAAGACTTTAGGAAATTGAATGATTTTGATTGGTTTTTACAAGAAAAATTACCTTGAAATTGACTCAAAGTACAGAAATGTTTGATTTTTGCCAAATTTCAACGTAAACAAATCATGCCAGGCGTCCAATACATGAAACGGGAGCTGATATTCTTTCACAAGTGCACTGATTTATTTATACCTTTCTACACCATTTTTACACGAATGCAGTTTGCATAACTAAATCTTCTATTCTTTGAGAATAAAAACCCAAAATGGAAAGCAAAAAAAAAGAGCAGAGGCCTGGGACGTGAGTAAAATCAACAGAAAAAATGTTTTTTTAGTGCCAGGGAAAGTCGTCTTGTTTATTCTGGACCTATTTTTGGAAAATTGGGGTCTTTTGAAATTTGTGTGAAATTGGCAAAATTTCCAAAATTTTGACCCCCCCTTATTGGTTAGTTGAAATTGGAAATGGGTGGTTTTTATTGTACCCTTTGATAGCAAAAAGGAGTTCTAGGAAATAGGGACGATTTTTGCGACTGGCCATTGAATTGACGATAATAGGGGTCAAAGTGGGCGAAAACGCCATGCGTAAACATCGTCGAGACTGCTACTTCGCAAGAGATAATTCCGTAGTTTTCCATCAAATTTCATACTTTGGTTCATTTATCGGGAAAAACTCTATAATTTCAAGGGAAAAAAAAATTGTTTTTTTTTTCGAAAATTTCCCCCCTGAGAACAATTTTGGGGGAAAGGGGCCCGCCGACCTGAAAGGGTTAAATGTCATACAATATTTTTTTTTAAAAGTCACTGTCTCCCACAAAAGGAGGGTGACCCCCAAAAAAAAGAAAATCCTCCCCCCCCCCAAAAAAAAAATTTTCAAACTCTTCAAATTTCACCTATCTACATAATCACTGTTTTGCAGCAGTGCTGAGAATACAACGGTGTAAAGCATATACGTATAAAGAATACAAAATTCCCCCCAAACTGCCACTTCCCAAACCCCATTTCCAATACCAAGTCAGCTTATAAAAATAAAAGGTTTCCCCCAATCCCTTTGGTCCCAAATAACTTCTCTCCATTCGTCCTATCTAAAAACTCACAGATGTTTTCTTTAAATCCAAGCCCCTTTCCCCCAAAAACCCCCTTTATCCTCTCCCCCTTTAACCTTTTGAGGATGAACCTACCCTGTCTTTTCCCCTGCAGTTTATAAGCCTCCATGTTTATACTTTGATCCCTTTCCTCTAATACCAAACCACCCCAACAACCCCCCTTCAGTCCTCTGCTAATACTTTATTAACTCCACCACTCCAAAATTTTCCCCACTCTGAATTCTCTGAAAAATTTACACCACCATTGCCCCTTGACGGAATCTGCACTGCCTCCAACCCCCTCCTCGCTGCAGCATTTACAACCCAACTTCACACCCCTATAAGATGTTGGATCACTATACTTTTACATTCCCCTTTTTTGCCTCCAAGATAATTTTTTTGTCTCCACTAACCTCAATGCACCACTCATTTCTTTCCCTTTATCAATTTTATGGTTAACCTCTTTCTTCTTTCTTTTAACACACCGGCCGTATCCCCCCAGGCGGGGTGGCCCAAAAAGGGAAAAAACCAAAATTTTTCCTTTTTCATTTAGTAATATAACAAGAAGGGGTTACTAGTCCCCTTCTCCTGGGATTTTAGTCGCCCTTACAACCGCATGGGTTTTGTGGAAGAATTCGTTCCACTTCCCCCTGGAGGAAAGGGAAAAAAACAAGAACAAGAACTAGTAAAAAATAGAAAAAAACCCAGCGGGGGGGTATTATATGCTTGTACATGTATGTGATTGACCTAAGTGAAGTAGAAGTAGCAAGAATACCTGAAACCCTTCATATTTTATGACAGACAAAGGCACCAGCAATCCTACCATCATGTAAAACAATTACGGCTCTTGTTTTACACCACTTGGGAGGACATAATACCCCCTGTGGGTGCGTCTACCAACCTATACCACCTGTATTACGTTTTAAAAAAACATTTTTTATTAATCCATCTATGATATTTTTGTCAAAAATTTTATAATGAACATGTACATAACAATAAACATGTAAATAAACCCACAGTGGAAAAAAAAAAACAACCCAAAAACCCAAAGCATTTGTCTGCTTTTTTACATAATTTTACGTCTCCCCTCCCCCTCTTTAATCGTTTTTTCTCTCTCTCTATTTATTCGTTTACCCATTTACTACCTCTCACCCTACATTAAGACACAAATATTTTTTAAAGGGAATAAAGAATATACGTATATCATTTTATCACTCTGGGGGGCTTTAAATGTCGAAATACATATTTATGATGGGTGGGGGGGGGCGGCCTGGGGGCTACCATCCCCCACCCCTGATTCTTTTTAAAAAAAATACACTCACCTCTCAACCTACTTTAAAACTACAAAAATTTTAAACCTTTGACTGTCGCGGTCGTATATGTACGTCATGGGAGATACCGCGTTTGACGTATCTATACGCATAAATTCTAGCGGCTTCAAATCAAGCGGGAGAGGGCTGGTAGGCCTACACGAGAGAGAATGGGTCTCAGTGGTCGGTGTGCACCCTGTGAAAAAAATCTGGGACTCAGTGGTGCATTGTGGGAATGCCATCTTGGTAGTCCATTTTCACCATGCCTCGCGGTAAGAAGTTCCTCACTCCTCGGTGGATTGGAGGTCTTTTGTTCCCAAGTGATAGCTCAAACAGTGATGATAGTGTCAGTGAAAGTGAATTCCCTGGTTTTGAAGCGGGTGTGACCGAGAAAATTACCCAGGATAACATAATTAGTTATGAAAACCCAGATGACCCACAACCATCTACCTCTGGTGCTGGGCCGGCTCGTTCATGTTCACCTGTACCAGGACGAAAGAGGAAACTATTTGCCCGTGTACAAGACTCAGATGTGAGCAGTGCAAGTGATAATGATAGTGATTTCAAGGTTATTGAAAGCACTTCTAGTTGTGACAGTGAGGGTGAATATTCCCCAGTGAAGCGGCAGTATATACGACGTCGCATGTGGTCTGGTAGTGTGCCATATGCTCTTCCAAGAGGAAGGAGTACATCTCGGAGCACATCCCGTGGCCCTACACCACGTCCTGATAGTGAAGATGACGATATTGTTACGATGGGTATAAATGATGTGAGTGAGGCAGCAGGCGGTGGTGGTGATAGTGACGGTGCCATGAGTCATGTGACACCAGCAGTGGGCCACGCTAGTGCCCGCGCTGCTGACTCTGCACAACTACAACCCGCCTCGGCCGACCCCACACTCTCACAACCACAACCACAACCTGCACAACCACAACGACATTACAATATCCAGAACGCACCAGCTGACCGCATCTGGGATTGGCATCAAGATGACGAGTTTGTTCCCAATCCCCATGACTTTGATGGAGGACAAAGTGGAATATGGCCATCATGTACACTTGGGAACAATCCCACTGAACTGGAATGCTTTCAGTTGTTCTTCGATGAACCCCTGATGGACATTATTGTCAGGGAAAGCAATACATACTATGAGTACACCATGGCAAACACTATGCTTTCACCAAGATCACGCCTACACCAGTGGAAGGACACAACTTTGGCAGAAATGTATCTGTTCTTTGCCACAATAATGCTTATGCCACATGTGTATAAGCATAGTGTCAACACATACTGGGCGACAGACCGCCTGATTTCAACCCCTGCTTTCAGTGACATTATACCAGTGAATAGATTTGTGTTACTGTTACGTATGTTACACTTTTCAGACAAAACCAGGCCTGACAGAAGCGACAGGTTATATAAGATCAGACGTGTGTTTATGTACCTGAAACAAAAGTGCTGTATGTATTTTTATCCCTTCAGGAAACTTGTTATTGACGAGTCTTTGATTTTGTTCAAAGGAAGACTCTCATTCAAGCAGTATATACCAAGCAAGAGGAAACGCTTTGGTATAAAGTTATTTGTTCTGTGTGATTGCAAAACTGGTCTGGTTTTGGATATAATTGTGTACACTGGCGGTAAAACAATGGAAGATACCAGGAAGTTACTGGGTATCTCTGGTGATGTGGTTAGAACAATGATGGAGCCATATCTTGGTAAGGGGCATATTTTATATATTGACAACTGGTACACAAGCCCTATACTCGGTGATTTCTTGCGAGTGAACATGACAGATGTGTGTGGCACAGTGCGTAGAAATCGTAAACATATGCCTAGGTTCGAAGCTGGCAGTCGTAGAGGTGAAGTGCAGGTGTTTGCTGCCAATGACATCATGGCATTTCGGTGGCATGACAAACGTGATGTCACACTGCTGACATCAGTTCACCGACACGAAATGGTAGAGACTGGCAAGCAGAATAGAGAGACCAATGAACCTATTGTAAAACCTGCAGCTGTGATGGATTACAACCTCAATATGTGCTTAGTGGACAAATGTGACATGCAGATTGGGTTTGCTGACTGTGTTTGCAAGAGTTATAAGTGGTACATAAAACTGTTTTTCCATCTTCTTGACATTTCCATGCTGAATGCTTATAATATGAAATAAGTTGAAGACCAAGAAGAAACCCAAATATTGGTGAATTTTGTTTGTCAGTCATCAGACAAATAAAAGTTTACGGGTGAGCGGCAGTCGCCGCTGTTGCCGCCAGCAGATCAATTTCAGCAAAGTTCAGGACTCTATATCTCGGTAAGTACTGAGGGGAAAAAAATTTTTTTTGAGACTAAAACAATCAGAAAAATAATCTTAACATTTTCATAAGAAAAAATAATTTTTTTTTTTTCGAATATTTTGCGACACCAGGAGACACTTCAGGATTGGGTTAAGGTAAGTAATGAATGTACTGTGTGTGTATTTTACTTTTCATTTTTTTTAATCCCTAGTCTATTGCTAACTTAATATATGTTAGTGTAAACTTATCGGCATTTATATGCATTTATAAGTGGAAAAAAATGGCGTTTTGCTTTCCGGTGATATCCACTTTCTGGCGGTAGCCTGGAACCTAACCTGCCATATAAGTGGGGCCCTACTGGGTATTAGCTGACTGTTATGGGATCTAATCCAAAGGGAGAATATTAGTATATCTTAGGACTGAGTTCAGAAATGAATCAAAGCAGGAAACAGCTCTGAGCCCATAAATTCAATGTACAGTGGACCCCCGGTTAACGTTTTTTAATCCGTGCAAGAGGGCTATCGTTATGCGAAATAATCGTTATGCGAATGAATTTTCCCCATAAGAAATAATGGAAATAAAATTAATCCGTGCAAGACGCCCAAAAGTATGAAAAAAATTTTTTTTTACCACATGAAATGTTAATTTTAATACACACAAACTGAAAAAGGCATGCACAATTACATGACACTTACTTTTATTGAAGATCTGGTGATGATTGATGGGATGGGAGGAGGGGAGAGCATTATCTTCTTACTGTTTAGAAGGGGAATCCCCTTCCATTAGGATTGAGGTAGCAAGTCCTTTTCTGGGGTTACTTCCCTTCTTCTTTTAATGCCACTAGGACCAGCTTGAGAGTCACTGGACCTCTGTCGCACAACAAATCTGTCCATAGAGCTCTGTACCTCCCGTTCCTTCAAGACTTTCCTAAAATGGGCCATAACATTGTCATTGAAATAGTCACCAGCACGGCTTGCAACAGCTGTGTCAGGGTGATTTTCATCTATAAAGGTTTGCAGTTCAACCCACTGTGCACACATTTCCCTTTAAACTTTGAAGTAGGCACAATGGATTCCACAACTGGCATAGGCTTCTCAGGGTTAGCCCCAAACCCTTCAAAATCTTTCTTAATTTCCATACTAATTCTCACCCTTTTTACCACAGGGTTGGCACTTAGAAGCTTTCTTGGGGCCCATGGTCACTTATTTTCCAGAAACAGCACCGAAAACACTGTAATAATACGAAATATTCCGAGTGTATGCTTGGATGTTACCGCGGAGGCTGGCTGGTAACAATGGGACGGCCGGCACATGTGAGGGCACATTGGACGCGTCTCGGACCCAAAATCGGTAAAGCGGGTTTTTAATCGGTATGCGCGGCAAAAATTTTGCGATTAAAAGTAATCGGTATGAGGAAAAATCGCTATGTGATGCCATCGTTATGCGGGGGTCCACTGTAATTAAAAAATTAAATTTCATAGGTAACATTTTCTTTTAAGAGGCCCAGAGGTTTTGTTTAAAATGCTCAAGAAAAAAAGTTTGCACTGGCATGTAGGATGAACAGTGTAAAGGGTGAATGATGTTTACATTTAGAAATTTGAAAGTGGTATGTATTGTCTAAAATTGCTGATTGATGTAGTTCAGAAGGCTGACTATTGCTGTCTAATGTTTGGTTAGTGACAGTTTAGTGCTAGTAGCCCAAATACATAGATAACATATGGAAGATCTTGGCAGATAAATGCACACTAAAGGGTATGCAATGAAAAGTAAGGTAAGTAGTAGTGATCTTTAAAAGTTTAATGGCTAAAACAGCTTAACAATATTTTTAAGCACTGAATATGTGTAGTGAATCTTAATGTGTGACTCCCTATGCTATTACTTCTTATCTGTACCATTTATTTTAACTAAGGTTTATTTTGATAGTTGGTTTGCATGTCACCTACTGAAAAATTCAAACTTGACTGACTTAAAGCCATTGGTGGTTTAATAAAGTTGTAATAACTAACTTGGTTGATTTTTGCTAATCTTTCAGTCTCCCTTTGGTTGATGTCAGCTTCAATGCTGGTCTCTCCTCTTGATATTAGTCTTCCATGCCAAGTGGCCAGTCCACCAAGGCAGAATAGTGCACCTGTGAAAATGTTAAATGTATTATAAAAACAACACAAAGGTCCAGCTAAATGTACATCCTTTATATTCTGACAGTATGGCATGACATAAACGCTAATAAAACATATGTAATTTTACTGTACAACATAGATTTATTATAATACAGTGGACCCTCGACCAATGATGGCATCATCTAATGCTAAATCCAACTAGCGATACATTTTAACGCAAAAATTTTGCCTCGACTAGCGCTAAAAAACTCGACCAACACGATTCGTTTCATTCGAGACGCGTCCACTTGTGGCTAGTGTTTACAAGCCAGCCAGCCACCGCGGTCCCATCCAAACATATAATCAGAACATTTCATATTATCACAGAGTTTTTAGTGATTGCACCTGCAAAATAAGTCACCATGGGCCCCAAGAAAGCTTCTAGTGCCAACCTGTTATGGGGCTATAGGACCCAACATGTATTTATAAGTAACAGTTACTCTGGAATACCTAATTAATTAAATTTTGGAGGGGGGATTTTGGGCCTCTAAATGTCAGAAGGACTGATCAACCTTATGACTGAGCAGCTGGGTCAAGCCTTTTTTTTCTCTTTTAAAAATTTGGTTTAATACTATGGGACACTTAAACACCCCAATTTAAATAAGTATTTTTATAAAGTTGTTTTTCCCTTTTTTTGTAAAAAGTAAAAAAAAAGGTGTGGTAAAATTTGTGGAAACTTGGGGGGAATTGTGTTTGGGAAAAAATAAGTATTTTAAAAAAGTTGTTTTTTCCCTTTTGTAAAAGAAAAAATTAAGGTGTGGTAAAATTTGGGTGGTTTTTAATGGAAAATTTGGGTGCTTGGAAACATTTTTTTGTTTTGGGGGGGGAGTTTGGGCCTCTTTTTCCTCACCCCCCCTTTGAAACTAAACTCCTCTCTGTGGTGGCCTTCCAACCTGGCAGGATCTCTGGGCCCTTTTCTCTATCTTTTGGGGCTTTAATGTGTGCTCCAGGGGTGAGTTTTTTTTTTCAAAATTTAAGTTTTGGGCCCCCCAAACCCAGGGTGACAAAAGGGGGTGTCAAAACAGGGTTGGGCCCAGAGTTATGTCAAGGAGAGAGGGGGAACAAAAAAGTTGTTGAGATATACCTTTTGGGAGAACGCTTCAGGGGTGTGGATCTTTTTGTTTTAAAAATGTGGGGCCCTGAAATTTGTTTATTCTTTTACATATCTTTTGGAATACATTTTTTTAATTTTTTTAAGTAGTAGTTTACAAAAACCCTTGAAGAGGGCGGTGAAAGGGGTATTAAAGGAAAGACACTCGGGTTGTTTCAGCCCATGATGTAAGTTTACCCCTGACCAAAATAAAAAACCAAAAAAGAAAAAAGCTACCCCACACTAGAACATGTAGTGAAAAAACCTTACTATAAAAAGTAATAAGGGACAAAAACGTAACAGGGGAGCTTAAACCGGGAGAGTTATTTGCCGGGCTAAAATAACTCAAAACATTCTTTGAACTATTTTTGTGCTGGTTTGGGGTAATAACAGTTGAAATGTTTCTGGTAAAAAGGATTTCCCAAAGGTGGGGTCAGGGGAAGTGTTGTTTTCATATATTAGTTTAAAAGGGTTGTTTTTCTCCTAAGTGGGAAAAAGGGTTTTAGTAACACATTTTTGTTGGGGTTAAAGGAAAGTCCCGTGCATATTTTACATTAAATTTGTTTTTTTTTTTATGTCCCTGGGGGATCTTTGTCCACTGATACTGTAAAAGGGAAAAAAGGGTTTTTAAAAGGGTTAAAAAATTTGTCAAACTAAATTTCTTCAGATTTTTTAGGTTTTCAGGGAAGGGGTTTAATAATTCATCAGAAAAAACATCCGTTAATGTAAAGGGAAGGAGGAATCACCTATCCAGGTGATATGGAAATGGAGAGAATGGGGCCCTTAATTTACAGTACAAGAGGCTCGTTTAAACTTAATGAAAGCTAAGGGAAAAAAGAAAAAAGGTTTAAGGGGGGTTCAAAAAAAGAGCCGAGAAGAAATTTTAAACAAAAATTTAACCCTCCCAAAATTTTTGTCCCAAATTTTACGAGAGTGCCCCCAGATGAAATTTTTCTTTTTTTTGAAAAACCCGCTTTGGAGAAAGGGTTTTGGGCCCCAAACAAAAGGGTGGGCTCCCCAGTTCCCCCAAAACAAATTGTGGGAAAAGGGTTTCCAGAAGTAGAGACTCTGGAGGGGCAAAATTTTTCTGATTATGAAAAGGGTTTAAAAGGGGAAAGTATTGTTTTGCAAAACCAAATGATACCTGAAAAAATATAGACAAAATTTTCAGAAAAAAAAAATTTCGGGATGGGCAGCCCTTTAAACCCTGATTTTGGGGAATGAGAAACTTTTCCCTTTTTTAAAAGAAATGGGTTTGTTCTAAAGGAGTTAAAAAAGACTATAACAAATTAGTAAAAGATGGTTCATGAGGAATTGTACAATCCCAACCCCTTTTGGGACCTAAAGGGGAATTTTTAAAGGGGAAAAAACCCCAAGATTTTTCTTTCTGAAGCACTGGATCTGGGTTAAACCGTTTCGGGGCTCGCGGGGTTTTGGTAAGAAAAAAACATTTATGCTCCTTCTAAAAATTTTCCCCCACCCCTTTTCAAAACCCTTTTTTTTCCAAGCCCAAAATGGTCTTAAAGGTAAAGGGGAAAAAGATTTTCAGGGACAAAAAAAGGCTGAGGCCCCCTTTAAAAATAAAAAGGAAAAGGGTTAAAGTCGGGCTGGAGCTCAAATTTTACCTAGACAACCCAATAAAAAATTTCAGGCCCTCGGTAAACAGTACCGGGCCCCCCCCAAAATGGAAAAATTTTCCCTTTTAAGGCTAGGGCCTGTTACTACTTTTCCCAAATGGACACAAAACAAAATTTTTGTTGGTAAAGGCAGCGGACCCAGGAAAGGGAGGAACCACCCCAGAGGACTCTAACCCCGGGACCACATCCGTTGCCGGGATTTGGTCTTCAAAGAAAGGGTTTGAGGAGGCCCTTTTGGGGTCTAAAACCCCAGGATCGGGGGTTTTCCCCTTTTAAAAGGGTCCAAAGTTGTTTGATAAAGTGGGAAAAAGGGTTGAGAATATGGGTGCCCCTTGAGAGTTTTATGAAAGCCCCCTTTATTTCCTTTTGTACGTGTGGATTTTGGGCCAATTTTAAAAGGATACCTAAAAACGGGAGTAGATGTTTTAATTGAAGGGTATTAGGGGTTAAAACAAAAAGGACACCAAAACACAAATTATGGGTAGAATCGAAACCAAGTTGGCAAATCTCCCTGTAGGATCTCGATAAAATTCCCCTTCGAAGGGGTAGACCTCTTTTTTAGGGAATAATTTTATGGGCCTGAAAGACAGTAAAAAAAAACCCACTAGTAGGGGGGCCCAACCGGGCCCCAAAAAGTTTGGGAGAAAAAGGGCTAGGGAGACCCCCCAAAGACCTTTTTCCTTTTTGGGTTTGCCATCACACGAAGTATGTCTCTGCCCAGGCCCCCAAAGGGAAACCCTTATATTTTCTGAGGATGGTGGGGACTTGGGTTTGGAAACTCTATTTTTGTTTTTGGAAAGCAGTCAACTAAAAAAAAGGGATACCAAAAAACCCGATTTTGACCCAAATCGGTGCAGAGATAAAGGGTAGTGGTTTTGGAGGGAAAATTGGGCCCCAAATGATGCAGCAAATTTGGGCTGCACAGGGGGTGTGATGACAAAATTAAAGGGCAAAATCGGCCCCGGGGGTTTGTGACTGGGGGGGGAATTTTTTTTTCGTTTAAATAAATGTTCTTTTTCTGGAAAGGTATACTCATGAAGAAGGCCCCTTGGGTTTTGCAGTACCATAGAAGGGGGGCCAAGTTTTTTTTTCACCAGGTTGGGTTTGACCCTTATAAAAACCATTTCTTAGCTTGGGAAATTAAAACCCCTCTGGGTGGACCCTTTAGGTTTGCAAAACAGTACCCCGGGTTTCCAGGCACTTTTCTGGCCTCGGCTGTGGGGGAGGGTGGGAATTTTATAAAGACCGGTAGGGCCTGCCAAATTATGGGGAAAAACCCTAATCAAACCCTTTAAAAACCTGTTCCCCTTCGGGCCGATTTAAGCACCGGGTTAAACCCTTCAGCAAGCGGGTAGGGGGGAGTCTTTGGGGCCCACTCCCAAAAACCAAAATGGAAATAATTTTTACAAACAAAAATTTTTGCCCCACAAACCAAAAGGAAACCCAAAGCAATCCCTCTACGAAAGGGATAACCGCTCGAGTGGCCCTTAAAGGGTTTTGATGAATTTTTATTTCCCATTTTGGGTTTTCCCTCGGGAGGAAAAAACGGGATCGGGGGTCTAATTTTTAACCCTCAAATTATTTGGGAAAATTTTTTTTAAAGGGGGTTGGGATGTACACCCCAAAATTTTTAAAAACTGCCTATCACCCTCATTCCAAAGGAGTGATAGAGAGATTTCATCAAAAAACCTTAAGACAATGATGCAAAACCCCCCTTTTTGTATGAAAAAAAAATATGATTGGGATGGGGACCCCTTTTCCCCTTTGTTTGCCGTGGGGGGAAAAAAAGCCCCAAAGAATCTCTCATTTTAGCCCTTTCGAGCTTGTTATGGTAATCCATGGGGGGAAACCCACTGCCCTTTTTCCCCAAGGGGCTTTGGGCTGGGGGGGAAAAATGGGGTTTTCCCCCCCGGAAGATTTTTCCCCTTTTTCAGGAAACGTTGGCCCAGGCGGAAGATGGCAGCAAACAACCTCAAAAGATAGAGGGGGCCATAAAGCACGGTACGAAAAAAAGGGACCCCCTTTCGCTCCTTCAGGGGGGGGGAAAAAAGTTTAGCTTTTGGACCCGGGTTTCCCGGGACATGTTTGCTGCACGTTTTTGATGGCCCCTTTTGGGTCATCACAGGCGGTTGGCCCAAATTATGAAATTTTAAGATCCCCTGGCCGTCGAAAAATCAAAAAGGACTGGGGCACATTAACTTTTTTGAAAATCCCAAATTCTGGGGCGGGAGCTGCCGCAAAATTCAATTTAGAGAGTGACGATATGAAAAACTTCCTGTAAAACAGAAGAAAGGGGTTGTGCAATTCGCCATTTTGCAAAACCCCTTTGGCACACATGAAGGGCCTCAGTTTACGGGAAGCCTGTGATTTGGGTTTCAGTTACCCCCAAAAAAATTTCCAGTTTTGTTTGGGGATTTCCCCAAATTTAATTTAAATTCCCTCCCCAGGGAGGGAGGGCCGGGGAAAGCTGTTCCAATAAAGAAGGCTCCTTACCGCAGGGAACCCCCAACAAACAACTTCCATGGGGGAAGAAGTAAAATTTCCCCTTAAAAAACCAGTTTGTAGGGGCCCTAGGAGAGTCGTGGGGCATCTCCATGCCTGGGGTTCCCCAAAACCTGAGGTTTTTCAAAGCGTATGTGCACTGACATGGGAAAAGGGTAAAATGAAAAAAAACGAAGGCTGAGGGTTACCCTTTGCCACGTATGGATGATTGTTTGATGGGGGGGGAGGGGCAAAGTTTGTGGGGAAAACTGGACTTATTTTAAAGGGAAAAATTTTTCCCAAGATACCCCTCACCCAGCGACCCCAAGGAAATTTACCCTTTCGTCACTAGATGGGTTTTTTAAATATAATTTTTTCCCTTTTTGGGTTTAAAAAAATGCTCCGCCCCCCTTCCCCGTCGAAATAAATACTGTCAAAAGGGGGGTTGGGGGATGGTGTGCGGGCCTATCAGTGATATTGTGGTATTCAGAAAAACCAGGGGGAAAAACTCATTTGGTAAGTTTGCAAAAGTTGTTTAAAATGTCTACCCCAAACCAATCAAACCCTTTAAAATTTTGAGAAAAAAGTGATTTTTGGCCCCAAGGGCCATGTACAATTCTTAGGTATGTATTTTGGTGGGGAAAGGGTTCCCCCTTTTTCATCTAAGGTGGGGGCCTTTTAAAAATTTTTCCCCTAGACCACGAACGGAAAGGAAAGTGAGGGGGTTTTTCCTGGGCATGGGGGGTTTTATTACAAAATTTCCCTTTTCCCCAAACCTCCCAGGAAAAACGTCACCACTGACAACTTTAAAACCGTCCCAAAGTTCAATTCAACTGGGCCCAAGCAAGTGTGAAAAGGGTTTTTTGAAAATGGGAAAATGTTATTAGGGAATGCTCCTATTTTGAAAAGTCCTGAGTTTAAAATCCCCCTTCTCTCAAAAGTGGATGCAGTGAGTAGGGGTAGGTGCAGTGTTTTTTGAGGGGGGAAGAGATACCCTTTCACCCATTTGTTACCATTCCCAAAATTTAAAAAAAACCCTTTTAAAACTGGTTATGCAACTGTAGGGGAAAGAGGTTTTTGGCTTTGGTTTTAGCTGGCAGAAATTTGAAGTTTATATCAGTGCTTCCCCCCCCATCCTGAATTTAGTGTATTTGTGACCCCTAAACCCCCTTTAGGTTTTTGCAAAGAAGGGGAAACCACTTTAAAAAACCCTTAAAATGGGCTTTTTTTACAGCCTTTTAATTTGAAAGTTTAAAAAAATATAAAAGGGGTCAGAGAAAAGTGGTTGGCTGATGCTCTCTCTAGAGTTTCCCCCTAGATGCATGGTGATACTTTTTTACATATTTTTGGGCATGTGTGACCTTGTTTTTTTTTTGCAGTGGGGAACTCTCGGCGAGCCTGGAAAACTCTCTACCAGCCCCTTTTGAAATGTAAAGGAGTTGAGTCGGAGCCAAAAGTTTTGACGAGGGGTTTAGGGTGTTAAAGTGAATGTGAATTTTGGGGAGTGGTTGACAACCCTTCCCCGGGAAAAATGAGAGTTCAGGAAGGATGTGGGGTGTTTGTTTGGTGTGCTCTTTGTACAAAAAGGCCCCAAAAGATTTGCCTTGTTTGGTCCCCCTTTGGGCCCCTCCATGTTTTTATGGGCAGCCTCCTTTAATAATTTGGAGGATCTTTTTGGAGTGGGCCCCGGAAAAAATGGGGTTAAGTGCCTGGGCCATGTTAAGGATGGATGGGTTTACTGGAAGGGCTCCCCTGTTTGGTTCGGGGCCCCCAAGTTGGGGGGACACCTTGACTGTTTTGTGGGAAATTTCCCGCCTGGGGTACCCTGACTGCTCTGGGTTTTGGCTCTAAATTCCCTCCCTTTTCGGGGGAAATGCCACCCTTTGGGGTACCATTGCTTGTGGGTTAAACCCTTTTTAGATGCCCCAGGCCTTTTTGGGCGGGCTTTTACAATTTGGGGATTTTGGGGCCCAAAAAATTTTCAAAGTAAATTTTATTGTTTAAAAAATCACTAAAAAATTGTAAAAGTTCCCCACTTGAGATATTGGGTTTTGGTTAAAATTTCTTTTTTAAAAAAAAATTTTGCAATCTCTTGTAAATACCCTAAAGTGAAGAGAAATTAAAGGTTTCTGGGGGAAAAAGTTTTCATTTTAGTAGTCTTTTTTTTACCCCCCCTTTAGACTTAAGCAAATATACTTTTTAAATAAACCGGGACCTGGGGGACACAGCCCAGCTTTTGTGAACTTCGTCGGAAGGTGGGGGGGGTTAAGGGGCTAAAAGGGCCCCCCAAAATTTTTTTTTATAAGTTCCCGTTAATCTGGAATACCCTAATTTAAAGAATTGATTGGGGGCTTTGTTTTTAAATGGGAAAAAGGGCGGGTCAACCTTATGATGAGGCAGCGGGGGGGTCCAAAACCTTTTTTTCCCCAAATAAAAATAGGTTAAACTAAGACACATAAAAAACACAATTTAAATAAGTTGTTTATAAGTTTTTTTCCCTTTTTTAAAATAAAATTTAAGGGGTGGTAAAATTTTGGGAACTGGAGAATTGGGGCTTGGCAAATAAGTAGTTTATAAATTGGGATTTCCCTTTTGGGGAAAAAAAAAATTAAAGGTTTTTGGGGAATTGTGGGGAAATGGGGGGAATTTTTTTTGGGGTTTTTGGGGGGAACAGTCTTTTGTTTTTGGGGGGAGGGGCTTGCCCCTTTTTTCCCTCTCCCTCGCATGACCTCTCTCTGTGGGGTGGCCTTCAACCTGGCAGGGTCTCTGGGGGCCCCTTTTTCTATCTTTTGGGGGCCCTTATGTTGCCCCCGGGGATTTTTTCATAATTTAAATTTTTGACCCCTTAACCCCGGTTCTAAAGTGTGTCAAAACCTTTGGGTTTCCCAAGTTAAGTCAAAGGGGAGAAGGGGCTAAAGTTTTTGAGAAAAACCATGTTGGGGGAAAAGCTTTGGGGAAATGTGAAAAATCGTTGTTTTGAAAAAAGTTTAGGCTGTAATTTTAATTCCCGTACATTTTTATTGAGAATCAGTTAAATTTTTTTTAGTAGTAGTTTACATAACCTGTGAAGAGGGGTGGTGAAAGGGGATCCGAGACCACTCCCGGATGCAAGGGCCCTGAGGGAAGTATTTCCCCCCAGGGGCAAAAAAAGACCATTAAGTAAAAGCAAACCCCCCACTAGAACAGGGGTGAGAACCCCTTTCTATCAAAATAATAAGGGACAACCCAACGTAACACCAAACCCCACAGGGAAAAAGGGTGAGAATTTCAAAGGATATGAAGAAAGGCATTTCTAAATATGAAAATGGAGTGCGTGTTCCAAGGGGCCCGGTTTTTACACCAAAAAACCCCCAAACAACCATCCCCCCTAATTGTGGCCAAAAAAAAAGGGAAAATGAAACTGTTTTTGCCAAAGTGCAACAAATTTTCGCAACTGAAAAATCGCATTTATAGAAAATTTGGGGAGAAAAGTTATTGGGTGGATAAAAGAAAAACCCGATAGCAGGAAAAAAAATAGCAAACTTTTCAAGCGATCATATGTGAAAAGGGCTAGGAAGTTGCAGATGTTTTTAAATTTGAAAAAACCTGCAAAATAGTTGGGAAGGGGAGTGAAAATTTTTGGCCAAAAAGGTTTTGGGGGTTTAGAGATTTTGAAATCGTAGTGGCATACATAATGTGATAAGGGTGGTTTAGGCGCCCGTTGGAACCCCAAAACGCTGAAAAATATGTTTCAGGAATTCAAAAGGGGTACTAGACAGTGAAGAATTGAAAACCGAACAAATTTTTAATTTTGACACTGACAATTTGTGGGAAAAACTTTAGGGGTCCCAAAAGGAACGGGGGGTACAGGCCCCCTATGGACAGATATTTTTGGGGCAACGGAGGTCCCGTGACTCTCAAGGGTTTAGTGGGATTAAAAAAAGGAAGGGTGTTTCCCCCCAAAAAAGGGCTTGACCCTCAAGTCCTAATGGAAGGAAATTTCCCCCTAAACACTAACAACCCTCCACAAATCTCCCCCCCTCCCATCCCCCTCAATTTATTTACCAATCTTCAATAAAGGTTAAATGTCATGAATTATACCTGTCTTTTTCAGTTTTTTATTATTAAAATTAATATTTCATGTGGTAAAATTTTTTTTTTTTTAATAAATTTTTTGGGGGTCCCTTTCCTTTGGGTTTAATTTTATTTTCCATTTTTTCTTATTTGGGGAAAAAAAAACTCGACTAACAAAAAATTTTTAATTTAAAGATGAGCTCTCAGGAAGGATTAAAATCGTTTGGCCCAGGGGCCCCTGTATTACAAATAAAAATTTTTTCGAAAACTGAACAATAAAAATAAATCATCACAAGATAATAGATGAAATGTTTCTCTCTTTCTCCTCTCTCTCCCCTCTCTCTCTCTCAAAAAAAAAAAAAAAAAAAAAAAAACTACATATAAAAACCTTCAGAATTGAATAAATTAGCATATAAAGAAATGGTGAGAGGAAAAAATGTTACATACATGAATGATGGTATTGTAACTTCTTGGTAATTTTTTCATTCTTCAACACTAAACTACAAGATATTTCTCAAGTATTAACTTTATATGTGCCAGTCTCAGAAGAAAAATCATGAGTAGTAATATTTATGAAGATATTCAGGAAAATGGGTTAGCTGGATTGGAGTTGCAGAAGGTAAGAAGTACAATGAAGGAGAGGATTGTTGCAATACAGAGGCTCATTTGAATTATAATGTATGTACACTTGGCCTAGACACCTATTGAGTGAATGCAATAGTGGTGAATGTATTATTACCTTGATAGGAAATGGGCCAATGTGTTAAAAATTGTTGCTTTTTGCAAATGTTAATAAATAACTTCCTAAAAAATTCACCTGTGGTTAACATTCCTGATTACATGATGGAAAATTGATACCAATAGTTTCTTCTTTCAATATCCATTTCTTCTTCAGGTGGCTCAAGAAGAACCGGACTGCCAACTGTACCACCATACTGAGAAAATCATCAATTATTGTAAAATATTTGCCCATGTATGATTATTCCACAACCAATTTACCATATTAGGGATGAATGGATATATCTTCAGTAGTATTATTAAAATATACATACACACACACACATTTGAAGCCATGACAAAAAAAAAAGTGCAAAAGAGGTGAAAAAGTGAGTATAGTGGACCCTCGACCAACGGCTTTAATCCATTCCAGAAAGCTAGCCTTTGGTTGAATTAGCCGTTACTCGAATTAATTTTCCCCATAAGAAATACATGTAATGGAAATAGAATTAATCCGTTCCAGACACCCAAAATATTAAACAAAATAATTTTTTTTTACATGAAATATACATTTCCCTACACAAAAACGAATAGGACATGCAAAATAAGCAATACAGTGGACCCCCGGAATTCGATATTAATCCGTTCCTGAGAGCTCATCGAATACCGAAAATATCGAAAACTGAATCAGTTTTCCTCATAAGAAATAATGGAAATCAAATTAATCCGTGCAAGACACCCAAAAGTATGAAAAAAAAAAATTTACTACATGAAATATTAAGTTTAATGCAATAGAATAATTACAATAACAATAAAATAATTGACACTTACCTCTAATGAAGATCTGGTGATGATTGGTGGGATGGGAGGAGGGGAGAGGTGTTAGTGTTTAGAAGGGGAATCCCCTTCCGTTAGGAAGTCCTTTTCTGGGGTTACTTCCCTTCTTCTTTTAATGCCACTAGGACCAGTTTGAGAGTCACTGGACCTCTGTCGCACAACATAACTGGCAGCCTCACCATGCCTAATCACACTATGAATGCCACTACAATTCTTAAATCTTTCAAACCAACCTTTGCTGGCCTTAAATTCACTCACATCAGCACTAGTTGCAGGCAGTTTCTTTACCAAATCGTCATGCAACTGCCTAACCTTTTCACAAATGATCGCTTCAGAGATGCTATCTCCTGCTATCTGTTTTTCATTTATCCACACCAGTAACAGTCTCTCAACATTTTCTAACACTTGCAGTCACTGTTTTGTAATCACATTTGCATCTTTTGCAAGAACAGCTTCCTTGATTGCCGTTTTTCTGGTCACTATAGTAGAGATGGTTGATTGAGGTTTATTATACAACCTGACTTGCTCCGACACATGCACTCCACTTTCGTACTCTGCAATTAGCTCTTTCTTCATTTCAATAGTCATTAGCGCCTTTTTTCTCGAAGAGTTGGCACTAGAATCTTTCTTGGGGCCCATGGTGACTTATTTTGCAGAAAGAAGCACCAAAAACAGTGATAATATGGATAATATGGAATGTACCGAATGTATCCTTAGATGCGCGCACACTGGCTGGCTTGTAAACACTGGCACCCACGGGGCAGTTCAGGCCACACATGGACACCGTCTCGTGCGAATCGTATCGAATACTGGGTTTTCAATCGGATACCGAGGCAAAATTTTTGCGATATGATGCATCGAATACCGGATTTATCGAATACTGATGCCATCGAATACCGGGGGTCCACTGTAATTAAATGCCACTTACCTTTATTGTGGAGTTGCTGATGAGTGATGTGCCGGCGGTGGCAGCAGCAGGGGGGGGAGGGAGGGAGGAGGAGGAGGAGGAGGAGGAGGAGGAGGAGGAGGAGGAGGAGGTGGAGGAGGTGGAGGAGGTGGAGGTGGTGGTGGTGGTCTTCTATTGTTTGGAAGGGGAATCCCCTTCCATAAAGACTTCAGGTACCAAGTCCTCTGGTGGGGTTACTTCCCTTCTTGATTTTTTTAATGCCACTAGGACCAGCTTGAGAGTCACTGGACCCCTGTCGCACCAAAAATCTGTCCAGAGAGCTCTGCTTCTCACGTGCCCTTAGGATTTCCCTAAAATGGGACACAAGAGTGTCATTGTACATGTTGCCAATACAGCCTGCAACAGCTGTGACAGGATAAAATTCATTGATAAATGCTTGCACTTTTGTAAACATTGTACACATTTCCTTAATCGGCGACAAAGGCATCTTCCTCCGTCTCTCTTCCTCCTGCTCTGAAGAACATTCCTGAGCTGTGATCTGTTGCTGTTGCACCTCAAGCTCTTGCAGGTCTGCAGTGGTTAGTTCTTCATCGTCATCCTGTACCAATTCTTCCACATCCTCGCCACAAACCCCCAAACCCCAAGGACTTCCCCAATGACACAATAGCTTCCACTACTGGCATTGGCTCCTGAGGGTTAGCCCCAAACCCTTCAAAATCCGTCTCGTACACACTGTGGCCACAGTTTCCTCCAAGCAGAGTTCAAAGTCCTGCAAGTCACTCCCTCCCAAGCCTTACCTATAAGGTTTATGCAACTGAGGATATTGAAGTGATCTTTCCAAAGCTCTCTTAGGGTCAATTCAGTATGAGGTCACTTCAAAGCACTTTTGAAACACTGCTTTTGTGTAGAGCTTTTTGAAGTTTGAAATGACCTGCTGGTACATGGGCTGGAGGAGAGTTGTATTAGGAGTCAAAAACTTCACTTTAACAAAGTTAAACTCCCCTGCAATTTGCTCTTGCAACTCGTGATGATGAGCAGGAGCATTGTCCAGTACCAGGAGGCACTTGAGTGACAATTTCTTTTCCAGGAGGTATTTTTTCACAGTGGGGCCAAACACACCATAAAACCAGTCCATGAAAAGTTCCCTAGTGACCCATGCCTTTGTGTTTGATCTCCACAGCACACACAAATTACCCTTGATGATATTGTTTTTCCTGAATACTCTGGGAGTTTCAGAGTGATATGCCAATAAAGGCTTCACTTTGCAATCACCACTAGCATTACTACACAACATTAATGTCAGCCTGTCTTTCATAGGCTTATGTCCTGGAATAATACTGAACACAATATCAGGAGTTCACAAGCACCACTTAGAAAGAGTTTCTCTTAAATGAAGGCTTGTCTGCATATAATCTGCAGTGCTGTATGACTCCTATGGGTTTATCTCTTAGTTATGATATACAGGAAGGCCCCACTTATACGGCTGGTTAGGTTCCAGGCTACCGCCGTAAAGCGGAAACCGCCGTAAAGTGGAACACCCTTTTTTTCCACTTACAAATGCAAACAAACACTAGATAACAAGTTTACACTAACATATATTAAGTTAGCAATAGAACCAGGCATCAAAAACAATAAAAAAGTACAATACACACATAGTGCACTCATTACTTACCTTAAAATATTTATAGTCTTAATCTAGGGTGAGACAAGTAGTATTTATTGTAAGAAAGCAAGTGTGGTATGTATGGTAGTCAGCCAGGCTACCATACCAGGCCACCCCACCCACACATACAATTCTATGATATTTAAGCATCCCAGAGCGATAAAATGTATATACAGTTCACTCATTACTTACCTTAAAATATAGGGTGAGATGAGTAGTATTTATTGTAAAAAATCAAGTGTGGTATGTATGGTAGTCAGCCAGGCTACCATACCAGGCCAACCCACCCACACATATTCTATGATATTTAAGCATCCCAGAGCGATAAAATGTATATACAGTTCACTCATTACTTACCTTAAAATATTTGTAGTCTTAATGTAGGGTCAGGAGTAAGTAAATGAGATAAAATGAATAAATGAGAGAAAAGAATGAGTGCATGAGAGAGGACAGCGCAGAGTTATGTAAACAAACCAGGCAAAGGTAAGTTTTGTAAACGAAGTGTACACGTCTGGTTTGTGTACAAGTTACATTGTGTACAGGTTGTCTCTACATTGATACGGTAGAATAAATAAAGAAGAACACTCCAATTCTCATGTAACATCATTTTGCGCTGTATAGCCCTTGTGGCTAGAGCTTCTTTTTTTATTATAATAATATAATAACATCATTTTGAGAAGAAATGATGCTCTGAGTAAAGGCAAGGGAAAATAAGTCACTCTGACTTTTTTGGGTTATCCTAGGTTCTCTACACATATGTTGTTATGTATGATAATCTATGTAACTGTATTTGTGTATACCTGAATAAACTTACTTACATACATATGCCCCTCAAGGAAGGTTCCTTGATGTTGGTGGGGGGGCTCTTGATTTAGGGAATTGGATCTGTGCTCCAGTTTCCCAAATTAAGCCTGAATGCCTTCCACACCCCCCCCCCCCCAGGTGCTGTATAATCCTCTGGGTTTAGCGCTTTCCCCTTGATTATAATAATAATAAAACATACATACGAAAGGAATAATTTTCTACAGTTACCCCCAGTAACACATTTTCTCTTATGTTAGATTAGAGAAAATGTTATTCTTGCATCACTTGTACAAGTTACCTGGCTACCACATCCATATTTTATGTTTATTTATTCTATTATAGGGTGTATTTATCATTTTTTTTATGTTATGTACATGTTTATTATATAATTTTGAAAAAAATATCATGGATGGATTAATGAAAATGTGTAATTAACGTAATATAAACATTTAAAAAAGACTCGGTGATTATTATTATTATTATTAGCATTTCTAATATGGCGTCACTTGTGCAAGTCGTCTGTTTAACCACATCTCATATTTATGTTATTTATTCTATTGTGGGGTGTATTTATCACTTTTTATGTTATGTATCGTGTTTATATATAATTTTGAAAAAATATCATAGATGGATTAATGAAAATGAGTATTTAACGTAATATACACATTTAAATGAGACGATGATTATTTTTTATCATTACTAATATGACGTCTGGAGACATAAGACACTCTTACTGATTTTAATGTGTACCTGCATGCCAGCACAGTATGTAAGTTTATTTAAGTACAGGTATACATAAGTATAATTATCAGAGTAAATAAAATATGAAAATAACTTTTAAAAACATTTGAAATTTTGGAGTTTCCCCGACAAAATGGAGAGACTTAGTGCTTACTGACTCACGAAGAATGTAAACAAACAAGGTGGGGCGCGGTGACCATATTAGAAAGTCAGGTGGGGGAGCCGTATAGCGAGTTTTGGTCATAATTTGAAATGACCGTATTAGCAGAACGCCGTACAGTGGACCCCCGGTTAACGATATTTTTTCTCTCCAGAAGTATGTTTAGGTGCCAGTACTGACCGAATTTGTTCCCATAAGGAATATTGTGAATTAATTAGTTCCATTTCAGACCCCTAAACATACACTACAAACGCACTTACATAAATACACTTACATAATTGGTCGCATTCGGAGGTGATCGTTATGCGGGGGTCCACTGTAATAATAATGTCTATATAGAAAACCAATCTATTCTAAAATAAAGCAAACACCTTTTCCTCTCATTCTCCAAAACAAATGGTGGTGTATCTAAGAGTACACAGTTTGCAATTTGTATTTTAAATTTTTATTCAAACAAAAAGTAGAAGACTTACTATTATGCAGACTACTGCAATACTTTAATAATTGTACAAATAATGTCAACTCATTCATGACTGCATATTAGAATGGCTACTTGGACATTTATTTGGGCAATGACATCATTTTGTTTACTTTTGAGCATTGGCAAAAATTTAAACATTTCCCCCACTTTTAGCTCCATTTCAAGGTTCTTTTTATAGTAAAATCAATCAAAATCACCTCTATTTCTATAATATGTTTTCCATTCTATCAAATGAGACCAAGAAAACGAGAATACAATCATAAATACTTACGAAAATTAAAAAAAACGGTCGGAGTTTTTTTTTTTTTCATTATGCACGCGTGCTCAGGGTTTTTTTTATATGGTGCCACACACCCCTTCTCTCA
>NC_069409.1:71484873-71504093 GCF_026875155.1 Cherax quadricarinatus
GCGTTCAGTGGACAAATGTGACTGCAGATTGGGTTTGCTGATTGTGTTCGTAAGAGTTATAAGTGGTACATCAAACTGTTTTTCCATCTTCTGGACATTTCCATGCTAAATGCTTATAATATGTATAAGATGAGGACCAGAAACAAACCACAGTACGGCGAATTCTGTTTGTCTGCCATCAGACAAATAGTATTCAAGTACCAAGGAACAGCACCTGCAATTGACCGCCCACCAAATTATCAACAACTACCTTCTCGTCTGAAGCATGGTGATCACTTCCTGGTAAAACTGCCTGCTACTGCTTTCAAGAAAAAGGCTCAGAAGAGGTGTTACATCTGTGCACATACAAAAAAACACCCACAACACAGAGACACTCGTTTTATGTGTGAGGAATGTAAAACACCACTGTGCATGACACCATGTTTCAAAGACTTCCACAGCTGCAGAACTTCTAGAAACATTCCCTGTGACTGTATATGTGTATATAAAATATAGAAAAATAGTAATAAACAACATTTCATATCGTTTGTTTGTGTAAATATTTTCTATAAACAAAATAATGACAACAGTGTTTACGCCCTTATTGTGTAGTATCGAAAAAGAAATAACTTACAAAATAATGATCATGTTGGCCTCAGAGGCCATAAAAGTTACTCGGAAAAAAAAAATTGAAAAATAATTGAAAATAGTACATAAAAAAGTAAATAGAAAAATACCGGGTGACGGCAGTCGACGATGTTACCAGATGTTCAATTTTGGCAAACTTCACGCCTCCATATCTCGGTAAGTATTGATGGTAAATTTTTTTTGTTTAGCCTATAATGTTTAGAAAAAAAAACTATTTTTTCATAAGAAAAATAATTTTTTTTTTTTTTTGAAATCTGGCCGACCCTGAGAACGAGTTTCTGAGAGGGCCTGTCGACCCTCAAAGGGTTAAAACATGACAAAGGCTGAATGAAGACAGAAGGATTTGCCTGTTAGCATGTTCCCTAAGTAATATTTTAAGTAAATTTAGCTTAAAAAAGATAGCTAATGGAGACTAACGAGTATTTTCATGATACTTACAAGAGGAGAACAAAGAATTTAAGTGTGTCAAGCTGGATAAGGGAAAAACTATAGGCATAGTGTGGAACAAGGAATGACAGCACTGCATAAATGTAATCAAGTTTGCTGTGGATACAGCAAAATTGAAGTCATTAGGACAGGTTAATTGGAAGTACATTCAACAGTGTGTTTGTAGTGTGGTGGCTATTAACTAACTCCAGTACATTACTGTATAAGCAGTGGAGAAATCATCCGTACATAGAAAAGAACTAAGGGAGAGTTAATGGATGCTAAAATGAGAAAGTGTAAAGTAACTACACATCCTTCAGTATGCCTTTATCTTAAGTTAGAGACAAGGTTACTATTGACCTGATTAAAAAAAAAAAAAAAAAAAAAAAAAAAAAAAAAAAAAAAAAAAAAAAAAGTTTGCCCATAAAGAAAGCCTTGAGAAAATAGTAGCTGGCCCTATAGACAAAATAATGTTCTTTGGGCAAGAAGTAATACAGTAGTGCCAGGTAACATAATACATACGTATATTCCGTCAAAGATGCCATAAGTTGGCATTTTTAACACATTGCCAATCTCCCACCAAGGCAGGGTCACCGTATGACCCCTATATGCATGAATGCAATAACTTGTAATTATGTAGCACAAACGTTCATTAAAACCACATGTTCCACTTCCCTCTGCTCACCGAGAAATAAATACATACAGTACTCGAGTGTTTAGTCAAACGTTATGACCTTCGTGAGTTTAGTGCTTTAGTTGATTGTAATAAAATTTGGGGTCTACTTTTTTTAGGTCACATCCTGGTAAAAACCTCAGGACCCCAGTGAAAAAAAAAAGTTACTGCTAAACTTCCTGAATTAATAATCCAAACAGAACCTGTTCCCGCAATTTACAATGGAGCGGGTAAGATGTATAAAGTCCAAATTTAAGCAAGTAGTAGAATACGGTGCATTACAGATACTAGCATGGCCAAGACATGTTCTGCCCAGAAAAAAAAAATCACAATACCGGGGTTGGGACGAAACACAAATAACCCACACTCAGGAGACTGAAATTTATGTGGATTATCTGTGTATTTCTCTCTATCTCTGACAGTAATCACAAGCCCTGTAAGTGAAACTGCCCTGCCATGGAGACTTAAAGTTAGACATGAAAGGTTCTATTTCATAAATGGGATGATCCCTAGAAGTACTGCATGAAAGTCTTATCCTTCTATGGACAACTCAGCGAGTACAGACAAACAGCTTTTTTTTTCTTGCATTAGCACCACTCCTTGTGCTGAATGACCCACATATACGTAAATAATACAGTGGACCCCCGATTAACGATATTTTTTTCATTCCAAAGTATGTTCAGGTGCCAGTACTGATGAAATATGTTCCCATAAGGAATATTGTGAAGTATTATTATTATTTAATCAAAAGAAGCGCTAAGCCACAAGGGCTATACAGCGCTGCAGGGTAGGAAGGAAGCGAGGGTATTGGGTGGCAGAAGGAGGAGGATGATCATAGGTACAGAAAAACGCGGGCAGGGGATAGTATGGGGGTAGAGGTTTGCAAGAGATTGAAGTAGAAAGGGCTGAAGGTAATCAGAATTTGTGAAGTAAGTCAGTTTGTTGTCAAAAAGTCAATGAAAAGGGGTCTGGATGGAAAGGGGGTCCATCAGCGAGAAAGGGAAGGTAAAGAGAGGCAGCAGAGCGAAGACGACGACGGGTGTAAATTCTGCGTGCTCGTTGATAAAGTGGGCAGTCCAACAGAATGTGGCTGACTGATAATGGAACTTGGCAATTTCCCCACAAGAGGAGCAGGGGGCCTCTCCATGAGATATCCATGAGTAAGACGAGTAAAGGCCAATGCAAGACGAAGAGAGTAGTCTCCCCAAACCCCGACACTGTTGATAAGAAGACGGCCAGTAACCTTACTCGGTTTAATAGACTGAAGTTTGTTGGAGCATGGGAGCCCGTTGTTGCCAAATTTGGGGGTGAAGTTGGGAAGATATTGCAGCAAAATAGTCCCTAAATGGAATACCTCTACATGAAACTGGTAGGTCATGTACTGCTGACCGCGCAGCAGTGTCTGCCTGTTCATTGCCCTGTACGTCAACATGACCAGGGACCCAACAAAAAACAATATCTTTATGCTTGGTAAAGATGCGGCGTAGCCAAAGTTGGATACGGAGGACTAAGGGGTGAGGTGTATCAAATATCTGTATAGCCTGTAAAGCACTAAGGGAGTCTGAGACAACCACAAATGAGGGACACAGGCATAGATGCAATACGTATAAGTGCTGTAAGGATGGCATACAATTCAGCAGTAAAAATACTAGCTGAAAATAGTAAATGCCCTTGTACGACGCTGTCCGGAAAACACTGCTGCGAATCCTACACCGTAAGAAGACTTAGAGCCATCTGTGTACACAGCGATGGCATGGGGAATGAGAGTGAAAGTGGTCAAGAAGAAGAGAGGCGGGAAGCGACCGTAGACAGTTGGGCTTCGAGCAAGGGAGAGAGAAAGAACAGACTCGAACAGCTGGAACTTCCCAGGGGGGTAGGGAAAAGTGAGATGCTACATGTACATAGAAAGGTGGGAATTGAAGAGAAAAACAAGAGCGAATGAAGGCGAAGAGAGGAAGGGACGGAGGTAAACAGGGGCGGCGAACAAATAAAGAATGTCTACTAATATCAGTGATCATTCTTAAAATGGAAGGATTGCGGAGATCATGAGAGCGTACATAGTAGCGAAGGCAATGGGCCATCACGGCGATCGGATAAGGATGGAACGTTCACTTCTGCATAGAGGCTCTCGACAGGGGAAAAGAGCGAAAAGCACCAAGGCATAAACGTAATCCTTGGTGATGAATGGGGTTAAGGCTAGAGAGAGTAGCAGGAGATACCGCTGAATAGATCTGGTCACCATAATCAAGTTTCGATAAGATAAGGGTGGAATGTAGGCGAAGGAGGGTTCGAAAAGATGAGCAAGTGTTTTAAGAAGGTTCAGCCGGCTGTGACAAGTTGCCTTCAGAGAGGTAATGTGAGGTTTCCAGGATAACCTACGATCAAAGAGGAGGCCCAGAAACTTGACTATCACATTCAGGGATACGGGAGCCATAGAGGTACAAAGGATGATCGGAGATGACAGAGCGTCTAGCGAAAGTAATTTGGTGGGTTTTAGTGCTGGAAAATTTAAACCCACGTGTGGTGGCCCAATTGGAAACACGGTCGAATGCATGCTGGAGAGAAACTGTAATAAGGTGACAGTCAGCGCCTGCACAGGCAATAGCGAAGTCATCAACATAGAGTGATGACCAAATATTTGATGGAAGACTAGAGGCCAAATCATTAATAGCAAGGAGAAAAAGTGTTGTGCTCAGAACACATCCCTGGGGGACACCTTCAGCTTGGATAAAGTCCGGGGAGAGCACATTATTAACCCGAACACGGAAATGCCTGTCAGTTAAAAAGTTCTTAAGGAAGGATGGTAGATTGCCTCGAAGGCCTAAGGAGTGGGCTTGGGCTAAAATATTATACCTCCAAGTTGTGTCATATGCCTTCTCAAGGTCAAAAAAATATGGCAATAACTGAGTGATTATTCGCAAAGGCATTACGAACAAACGTATCCAAGCGTAGTAAGGGGTCTATGGTAGAACGCCCCTTATGAAAGCCATATTGACGAGTGGAGAGACTGTTGTGTCTCTCTAAATACCACACTAAACGTCTATTTACTAGGCGTTCCATCACTTTGCAAACTGCACTGGTAAGAGCAATGGGACGATAGTGGGAGGTTTCATGTCCCGTAGTGCCTGGTTTGCGGAAAGGGAGAACAATGGCGGTTTTCCCACAGCTGTGGAAGAACTCCTTGTGACCAAATAAGATTGTAAAGGCATAATAGGACTGCAAGGGCTGACTGATGTAAATGTTGTAGCATACGAATATGAATGTCGTCGGGCCCAGCTGCCGATGATCGGCAAGCTGAGAGTGTTGCCTCCAGTTCTTTAAGTGTAAAAGGCACATTATACTGTTCTTCTCTGAGAGAACAAAAGTCAAGGGTGCTAACTCTCTGGCAGACTTTGAGGAAAGAAATGAGGGGCATTAGATGGAGTCCCTGAGAATACGGACCAGATGATTGCCAATTTCATTGGCAACATCTATTGGGTTTGCTATATCAACACCGGCAACCCGCAGAACAGGAGCCGGGTCAGGAGAATATTTACCACTCAGTTCTCGTACTTTTTTCAGACTGCACTCATAGAGGAAGCAGAGGTGATGGTGGAGACAATCTCGCCAGCAAGTGCGTTTACGTCACGGATGACACGGCGAGCGATCGCACGCTTTGCTTAATTCAAGAAGTCTCTCTGTGGTTCTATTGTACCGGTACCTGCCCCATGCAGCGCGTTTCAAACGTACTGCATGAGCACAAGCAGGAGACCACCAAGGCACGCATTTCCCGAGAATGCCTCCCAAATTTTTTGGGGGAATAGAATGAGAACTGCGGTTAAAATGGAGGACAAAGAAGGGGTGTAAAGCTCCACCCCCATGGAGGATAAGAAGGAACCTTCTCTAAAAACAGTTAGGTGTGAGAAAAGGGTTTCCCAATTTGGGCCGGGTTCCAAATTGCCACGGGGGTGCGAAGAGGTGGTGAATTTTGAAGGGGAAGTAAAAAATGTTGGGAAAGGGATCGCGCATTGCCCGGGAAGAACAGACCAAGTAAAGGGGCCCTAATGCGGCGGGATGAGCAGATTTGAAGATCGATCCCAAAGAGAGAGTGCGAGTCCGAGGATCAAAATGGGTGTGAGTACCTTATTTAAAACATGGAGGGGGTGGGTGGCAAGAAAAGCCTCTAACTGAATGCCAGGGGGAAATAAACAGTGAGCCCCCCCCCCAAGGAAATGGGGGGCATTAAAATCACCAAGTAACAGAATCGGGGGGTGGTAATGACGAAACAAAAAAGGCAATACCCGGGAAAATAGATAAACCCCCCAAAAGGAGAGAGATTAAAAAACGAGCGTATACCCCCCATGCAAGGGGTTTAGGGGCGCTGTGTAATGCCACCCGAAGTATGAAAAAAATAGCTGAGGGTAGGGAAAATATAAAGTGCGTAGAAGAAGGGCACTTTCATTAAAGGCCCCATCAGGAAAAGGATCTAAAGAATACAAAAAATTTAATACCCCTGAAAAAGGGAGAGATAACAGCAAGAGTGAAATTTTGGTTCCTGTAAGCAAACCCCAACAGGGAAAACGGGAAAAAGAAACCCATCTAAAGCTCCCCCCCCGATTACCCCTGGGGCCTTTGTAAAATTCCACTGTAAAAGGCCATAAATTTTGGCAATGAAAAGATACCTGAAATCCGCAGGAAAGGGGTTTCCTACAAAAAAAAAGGGGGGTTAAAAAGTCCCCCAAAATGCGGGAGGCAGGGGAAAAAACGTTCAAGCACAAAAGGAACGGTGCCTTGAAAAAAGGAGTTGCGCAGATGGAGTAGGGGAAGAGAAGGAGCAAGGGGGGATCAGTGTCCATTGATGGTTTGGTCTCTGCAATATATTCAGAAATTGCTTCAAGTTTTTTCAGAATTCAGAGACGTCGTATGGGAGACAATTTTTGGGAAATGGAAAGGGGGGATGAGAAAAAGATTGGAACTGAAATTTGGGACTTTTCCCAAAGGTGGGGGGGGCAAAAGGGTGGGGGGAACGGGAGAAGCGGGGAAGGGGGACGAAGGGGGCAGCAACCTGGAGGTGGCAAAGAGGAAGAAACTTGGGAGGAACAGGGGGGGAAAAGGTACGGGCCCCCGAGGGGGGGGAACCTCTACACTTGAAACAGACCCGTGAGGGGGGGAGAACCAGGTACAGAGACGGGGAAGGGGAAAAATAGGAGGTGGAAAAAGGGGGAGGGGGTTGTTAAGGCCCTTTTTTTTGACTTTTGAAAAGTAGAGGGACTTTGGGGGGAGGTGTCATACAGACCCTGGTCGCAACTGGGGTTTGGGTGAGAGAACACGAAGAAGCAAGATCGGGACTGAGACTTTGAAGTAGGGACTCTGAGGCCGAGGCCCAGCAAAAGAATTATCTACAGGAGTGACTTGGGAGGGGTAACCACAGGGGTGGGTGCAGAAGATGGGATACCAGAAGTGGGTGGACTTTTTTGAAACAGGGAAAATAAAAAACACGGGGTAGCCCCCTTTGGGAAGGCGGAGATGGAAACGCCAGGGCAAAAAAGGGGAAAGCCCTTCTCCCTTTTTGGGGTAAGGATTTTCCCGTTTCTTTTAATAAAATTAAACAACGGCGAGAGTACAAAGGGGCAAAGCCTCATAAAATTTAAAGGGGCAAAGGGGGGTTCGATTGCAAGACAAATTAGAATGGCCCATCGCAACCACAGACGGGGCATTGGGCGATAGATCGGGCAATATTTTGCTGGTTTGCCAAAATCGCCACAATTTCTATTTCCCCCCCGGTGTGGGGGAAAAACCTTTTCCAACTTGTAACCAAATTTTCCTCAACATAAACTGAGGATGGGAGTCAGGGCTGTCAAAAGTTAAATGGGGCCACATTGTTAGGGTACGCCCCCGCCCGCGGCAGGAAGAACTTAAGGGGTCAAACCTTGGGGATTGGGGATCTTGGATTTTCCAGCTGTTCAAGAATTTTCATGCCACTTTCCCCTAAAAAATTTTTTTTAAACCCAAGGTGGGGGGCGAATACGGTACCACAAAGAATTGAGGGAATGATTTTTTTTTCAATGTTACAGGAAAAATATCGATAGGGAAAAGACGAGAAAGCTCATAACCGGGGTAGCATTCTGTACGGTGACGTGGGAACCGCTCTAAAGAGCAAAAAAAGAGAAATCTTTACAAAGGGGCGTAGGAGTCCCCTTGCCAATACTGTGGCAGAAAGATAGGCATAAAAGGAAGTCGGTCGAAAAGTGAAAAAAATTTAGCCCCATTTTGCACCCTGAAACGAGCGGGAAAGGTAGTGAAGGACTGTCGATCTTTTCTGAGAAGAACGAAAAAGGTGGAGATATTTCACAGGGGTAATTGCCCGTTGCCCGTTTGGGGCTTGGGCCCAAAATGGCCCCGACGGGGAAAGGGGCCCGGGCGATTCGAAAATTCCGAAACCGTAGGGGGAGAGGGCCGGGAAGCATGTTATCTTTGGGGATTTTCGACACGGGGTTTTGGGTAAAGTAATACACACTGGGCTGGTGTACATTTTTTAACGACAAGGTGGAAACGCCCTTAAAAAGCCGAAAACCTATCTCTCTCCCTCTCTCTCGAAACCAACTGACTGACTGGCCGCCCACATTTCCCCATAAGTGAGGGGGTCTTTGAATACTGCAAGTCAGCACATGATTCAGACAGTAAACTCGGGCAGAAAATTTTTTGGCCCGTGAGGCCCAAAGGGCACAGGGGTTTTTACTGGAAACGGGTTAAATACACGAATAGTCAGAGGGAGCAAAGGGGTCAGATAAATCGAAGGAGCCCACGAGGCCTCAGTCCCTGAAGCGGGTGGGGAAAAAACAGAAACCGAAAAGGGGGTACAGAGGGAATGGGGAGTGCCCTAAAGAGTGTCCAAAAAAAGGGGGGGGGGGTCAGAAGGGGGTGGGGAAACAAAAAAGGGGCCCGGGGGTAGGGGTTTAAATGGACTGGGGCCTGCCATGGTTGGGTTTACTTTTTCTTTTTGTTTTTAAGGAAAAAAAAAAGAAAGAAGAAAAAGAAAATAAAAAAAAAAAGAAAAAAAAAAGGGGGGGCCCCCGGGGAGGGAAAATTTCCCCGGGAGGAATGAAAGGGCCAGAAATCTCCCTCCGCCCCCCAAGGGGGACCTCAGAAACCGCAAGTAGCGCAGTTTGCAGCAGGAACCCTCCAAAAAACCCTCCCCAAACATGCCAGAAACCGGCAACCCGGGGTTTAGCAACCCCCCACATATCCCGAGCCCCCCGGGGGAAACAAAAGGAGGGGGGGGCCCGGAAACCCGCCACAAAGCATACCCCCCTTCGGCCACCCCCCCCGAATCCAAAAGGGGGGCCTTTCCCCAGAAAATAAAACCCTTCCCCCCCCGAGAGAAAACCCCAAACCCCCCCTCCGGGAAAAACCGGGGAGAGGGATCGGGGGCATCCCCGGGAATCCAGATTCCACGGAAAAACCTACGCCACCGCCGGGAAACCTCAAGGGAAGGGAAAGGGAAACCCCGGTACCCTTTCCCCTACCTGGGAATTAGCGTCCCTTTGGGGGGAAAAAAAAAAAAAAAAAAAAAAAAACCAAAAAGGGAGGGGGGGGGAGAGGAGGAAAGAAAAAGGGGGGGAGGGATGGGGAGCGGGGGATTGGGGGGAAATTTAAAGGTTTTCGGCGAGGAAGTAGACCGACAGGTCTAATTCCTCAAAACCAAAAGACCCTCTTCCCCAAACCCCAAAAGGACCCCCCCTTGAAGAGGTTTGTGAAGTAGATTAGTCCATTTCAACCCCCAAACATACACTAAAATCACTTATTAAATACCCTTTACTTTAATTTGGCCCACTTTGGGAGGTGATAATTAAGGGGGGTCCCCTGTAATCCCTACCCCCTACCCACCAGGGAAACCCCCCCAAAAAAAAAAAAGGGAAAAGGGTTCTTGGCCCTCAGGGGAAATTGGAAAAATAAAAAAAAGGGGGAAACTAGATTTTTAACACCCCCTCAACTTGAAAAATTTTATCCCAAGTGTTTTTTTTAAAAAGTGCTTTGTAAGTGTATTTTTGGGGGTCTGAAACGGACAAATCTAATTTACATTTTTCCCTTTACGAGAAAAAATTTCCCGCTGGGTTATCGGCACCGAACACCCTTCGGGACTGAATTAAGTTCTAAACTCGGGGTACCCACTATACAAACAAAAACTATAAGAAATCTTTAAAGCATTTTTGGGAAACCCCGAAGTGTTTACAATGTAATGCCGTTTGGGATCTTAGCAATAAAGATTTTGGGTTTTCAGTGGGTTTTGGCCACAAACTTCCATTTTAATTTTTCCCTCAACAAAGAGGCATGGTGCACATTCAGGCTGCATTTTTCCAATGATAAGAGCAACTTATAATGAGGGGGAAAGGGGAAAAATTTGAGTTAATAAAATATCATAAATCTCCATGGGTTTAAGGGGAAAAGAACCCCTTCCTCCACAAGCCATGCAGGGTCGTAGGCGGTGCCCTAAATTACACGTGAAACATGAAAAACTTTCTTTTTCCTTTTAAATTGTCACCCGGGCCCTCGGGGGGAGACAGCAAAAAATAAAATTTTACACAAGTGAAATAAGAGTTCTTAGTAAACCTTCTCAGGCATAAATTTCCCTTTGATATGATAACACAAACTACCACACCCTATGGCATTATTATACCATGAAATCTCCCACTACAAAAATGTGGCTTTTCAACGGGGAAAAAGGAGGGTAACCATAATTTAAAAAAATTTTAAAAAACAATAGAAATGTTTTAAATTGTCCTATTTTAAAAAATTTAAATTCACTAGCCAGTATTTCAAGTTTTTTTTTTCTTACGGTGAAAAACATTAATGAAGAATCATCGAAAAAGGGCCAAACCAGGGTTTTGAAAGGGGGTAAAGAAAATTTTTTTCCAATTTACATATTTAAATCACATAAAACAAAAAGACACAAATCCCAAGTAATGTATTCTTTTTTTAAAAAAAAAAAAAAAAATTAAATACTGAACAAAAATGTCATGTCCCATAAATGTAATGAAATAATTAAAATTTTTTTTTTTTAGTGAAACCTTTTCATACAGGATTTTAACATCCCTTATTGGTAAAATAATAAAAAAAAGGGTAAATACTGTAAAAAAAGTAAAATATAACCCCTTACGGCAAGCAAAGAAGAGAAAGTAGTTTTTTAAACAATTTTTTCAAAATTCATAAGAAAGAGAGCACTGTCACAGAACAAAAACACAACCGTTGACAAGAAGACAAAACAGAGGGAGAGTACCCAAAGACTTTCAAAATGAAGATTTTGTCCCAAAAAAATACAAACTCTAAAAAGATTACAAACAAAGCAAATTTATTAATTAATGCATTTAACCCTCTAATTTAAATAATAAGAAGCATTAAAAATATCAAGAAATTTTAAACAATACTTCAAAAGATTTTGATTTTCACACTAATTTTGGGGGAAAAAAAACCTATTTTTCAAATGCTGCTGGGGTGTAAAAATGAGGTCACTTATAAGTTGGGGGAAACCTTTTCTAACCCATCACTAAATCCCTTTACTTTTAAAAACAACCTGTTTAAAAGATGCAATTATACCACTTGCTTTTGGGAATGGGTGAACAAGACTTCATTTCAAAGAACTATTAACCCTTTTACTGTCGTGGCCGTAATAAATGTCCCCTTAAAAGAGGTACCGTTTTTTTGCGTATTTTAAACTCATAAATTTAGCGGGGTTCAAATCAAGGGGAAAACTGGGAGGGGCCCCCATGTGAAGAATTTTGGGGCTGTGTGGTCAGCTGCACCATATAAAAAAATCCTGGAGCACCCCGGCAGTGCATAATGAGAAAAAAAAAAAAAAACATTTTTTTTTTTTAAAAAAAAATCCGACATTTTTGGTATTTTTTTTTTAAATATTTATGGTTGTATTCCCCATTTTTCTTGGGCCCCATTTAAGAATTTAAAACATATTATGGAAAAAAGAGGGGATTTTGATTGAATTTAAAATATAAAAAACCGGAAAGGGAAACTCAAAGTAGGGGGAAAAGTTTTATTTTTTTCCGATGTTTAAAAATAAGCAAATGATGTCATTGTCCAAAAAATGTCCCCAAATAGCCATTCTTAAAAAATGCAGTCATGAATGGGTTTTTATGTTATTTTTTCAATTTAAATTTAAAATTTGCAGTAAATTCCCTTAATAGTTTTAAACTTCTATTTTTTGTTTGAATAAAAAATTTAAAAAAAAGAAAGGAAAAAGTAATATCAAAAGGGGGCCCGGGGGACATTTACGATGAAAAAAGAAAATTTATTTACAGCCCCGGAAAAGTCTGCATTGCTCATTTCGGACCTTATTTTTTAATTGTCATTTTTTAATTTTCGTGAAATTGCCCCAAAATTTCAAAATTTTTTTTGACCACATTTTTGGGGTAGTTGAAATTGGGAAAAAAGGGGAGTTTCTTGGGACTCAAAGATAGAAAAAAAGGAGTTTTTAAAGAAATACTATGCGTTTGGGGCGACTGGGGAAAACTGGAATTAGCCTAAAATAGGGGTCAAAGTGGGCGAAATCGCCGAGGGGCGCTAACTTTGGCGAGAGCGTAATTTCCCCTCAGTTTTTTTTTTCCCTCAAATTTCGTTTTTTTTTTTTGGGGTCATTACAATGGGAAAAAAATCTCTATCATTTCAGAAGAAAAAAAAATAATTTTTTTTTTTTTAAAATTTTTTCGCCGGGGACACCTCAGGGTTGGGGGTTTGCGACAGTCAAGGGGTTTAACAAATTTAAAAGAGCAGCAGCAACCAAATTTTTTTACCAAAATTAATACTATTTTCAGGCCCCCAAAAAAATTTTCAAACACTGTTGATACCCAAACAATTTATATTTTACAAATACAAAAAACAAATTTTTATATAATATAAAACATGGTAAGTACTGTAAAAAATTCAAACCCCCAGTCATTAGGGGGCAGAGTTAACTTCACTCTTTTGAGACCTCATCTTTAGGGCCCCCAAGCTGAAAATTAAACCTTTCTATAATGCAATTCCCGAACTCAGACCCCTTTTTCATCAAACAAGAAATGGCAAGAAACCCTTTAAAAATAATCCCCACAACAAAACTTTTCATTATCCATAAAAAAAAAAAAAAAAAGGGAATTTTGTAACCAGTGGTGTTAAATGGTTTTTCAATTTAATTTTTAAACATCCCCTGGGGGAAAAGTATTTGCAGGGAAAACCCATTTTAAGTAAAGAATGTAAAAGTGTAGCTTTATAGGGGAAACATAAAGTAGTAAATGGCATATCAAAGTTATTTGGTACCTTACTTCCCTTTTTAATAAACCACAACATTAGACTACTGTATTCCCTTATAAATTTGTGCACATAAATTAAGGTTATGGGATAAAAAGACGTAAATTTGTTGGGAGAAATTGTAGCATCAATTTTTTCATATCTCTAATATTTTTGTCTCAACAGCTCAAAATGTTTTGGGTTTTGCCCCTATAGACATATTAAAATCCTTTATCCCACTTACCAAAAAATTTTTGCTCCCCCTTTGCTTTGGTTTTTTTTTTTTTTCTCTACAATTTTTGAAATTTTTTTAAGTAAATTTTTTAATAACTAAAAAAGAGTAAAAAATTTCAAATTTTTGACTAATGGAAGAAATCAGGTAACATGATGGTCAAAATCTTTTAATTAAAAATTTCCCTTTCAATATCAGTCACCTGTGAACAGGTTTAATAATTATCAAAATGAGTAGCACAATGGGATACGCATGGCAATTTTTATATCAAAAAGGGAAGCAGGGTTTTTTTTTTAGTGGACTGGTGATCATGAACAAATTTTTTGCTCAACTTTTCCAAACTTCAACAAAAAAAAAAACCACACTCATCTTTATTTAAAAAAAAGTTGTGCCCGAGTGAATATTCAAAAATGAAACAGAATGAAATAGTGGAATTTAGCTGTAGTTTTTGGTTGGGGTTAGAACCCACTTAAAACATTTAAAGGAAACCCTAGCTATTACAACTCTTATTGAAACACCCAGTAAACAACAAATTTCACAGTAACCCGTTATTTTATACAGTAGTTAAGTTTCCCGAAAAAAGCCAAATTTGGGAAAATTTTGTGTTTAGATAAACTGAAGAATTTTTAAGGTTAAAAATAGGGTTTAAATTCCTGGAACCCCCCAAAAAAGCCCAAAAAACTTTTTTTTAAAACCCCCCCAAAATCTTACAAAAATAAAAATGAAAAATGTAATTATTGTTTTTTTTTGATTATTAGTTGTTTTTATTTCTTAAGACTAAAAAAATGCAACCCAAAAATAATAGTATTTCAAAACCTTTAAAATTTTGGGTTTCTGGGGGGTTTTGTTTATGACCAAGAGATGGAGAGTTAACTGTGGCCCTACTGGGCCCGAAGTGAATTGGGAAAAGGGTTTTGGTACTGAAGTCGACAGCTGTAAAAGGGTGTACAAAAATTCGAATGGGTTTCCTGAGCTATTTTACCTTGCTGTACATTATACCCCCTCACGGGAAGGGCATAAGCATGGTCAAAAATCAAGTCAAAAGTCAAGTCAAAAATCAAGTCAAAAGTCAAATCCCAAAAATCAAGTCAAAAGTCAAGTCAAAAATCAGAAAAAAGAAACAAGCCCGGGAAAACCAATTCAATCAAAAACTTGTAAAAATTAAATCAAAACTTTATAATTTTACAAACCCAGGGGTTCCCTTAAAAGGATTTCCTTTTTCTTTTTTTAAAAAATCCTTAAATTTTTTTCTTTTTTTTAACTCCAAAACTTAACACAAACCTTCCCTTGGGCCCCTTTCAAACAATACTCCTATGCTTTCAGGGTGCCATGAATTTCTTTGGCCAAAATACAAATTCCCCCAAACATCTAGCCCCCAAAGGGGAATCATACTAACCAAAGTATGCGTATGCACGAAGGCTGGGATGGGGGGGTCGGGGGGAGCAGTCTCCCCCACTGGGCAATGGTTTTTAACCCACAGCCAGGCGCAGCCTGAGCTGGGGGAAATTTTTTTTCCGCCCACAAACGGAAACCCTGTTAATTTAAATTTTCGAAATGTTGTAAAAAAATTATGGGCCCCAATTTTTCCCAAAAGTGTAATAAAAAAAAAACGTGGGAAAAAAAATCCATGTAAACAATTGTCCCACTGCCTTATAATACAATTTGTTTAATTATAAAAAATGAGGTAAAAAATACAATTTTTTGCAAAGAATAACCCCCGGCTGTCATTGTTTTTTTTTAGAAATTTTTTTTTTTCCCAAAGTAGGCCCTAACAACTCTAATCCCGTTCCCTCTGGCATTAAAAATTTTAGAAAAGGCCCGCTGAGAAATTCAAATTTTTTTGGTGCATTTTTATTTAAAAGTCAAACACTTGCAAAAACTATTCTTTAGAAATAAGCATTAGTTAAAAAAAGAAAAGGGGGAAAAAACCTGTTACCCAAAGAAGAAAAAAAAAACAATCACTAAAATTCCAAAATGGGGGCCAGAGAACCATTAAAAAGGAAGAAACTCACCCCCCAGTTTTTCCTTTCTGGGAGTACAGACTTCCCTCATTTTTAGTAAATTTTACAAAGGGCCCAAAAAACATTACAATATGAAAAAACAGCAAATTAAGTGTTTTTATAAAACCCGTGGGGTTTTTTTACAACTGCTTTTTCATAAGTGAGGGGGCCCCCCCACTTTATTTCCATTTGGGGGACCGAGGTTTAATTTATTATTTTTAAATGTAGATAACCCCAAAGGGGATAATTTGTACTAAGTATTTTAAATACTTTTAAGTGCAATGAGATTACTTCCCCCCTAAAAGTTTGGCCTTAAAAGAGATGTTGAATTTACCAAGTTTTTTTAACATATTTATAGATTTGGGGATGTTAGGGAAAGGGGCCAGATTAAAATTTTGGGGAAACAAAAACAAAATGAGAGCTGACACAGTTACCTTTTTGCGTGATAAATGTGCTCTTGGGGGGATTCCCAAAGGAAAATTTTCAAAGATTAATGGACGATTTTTGGGGGGGAGTGTTTAAAGGGAAAAAATTTTAAAGGGGAACATAGATAAAGTAAGGTGAAAGAGGGATCAAAAAAATTTAGAAAAAAAAGGAAAAAAATTTTTGATATCACACCCGGAGGGAAAGGGGGTATGGGGAAAAAATGATATGGGAAATTTTTCCCGATAATTTTTGGGGGGGGACTTTCAGTAATGGGTTTTTGAAGGGGGGGGTAACCCAAAAGAATTGGATGAAAAAAAAAAGGGAAGTGGGGCTTTTAGGTATCTGTGGGGAAAAATCATTATTTCCCTGGAGGCAAAGAAGGGAATGTAAGAGTAAATGGGAAACCCAAAACCCCATTTGGGGGTTTAAACTTGGGTTTTTAAATGCTGCAACAAGGGGGCTAGATAAAATGGGGATGTCATTCCCAAAAAAGGGAATGGGTGGTGTAAATTGGCAAGACTTTATTGTGGTTTGGGAAAATTTGGAGGGAAAGGGGGTTACTAAAAAAGGGCTTTTTTTTGACATCTGAAAAGGGGGGTTTTTGAGGGGGTTTGGTCATTTTGAGAAAAAGGATCAAAGTAAAAACTTGGAGAGCCCTAAAAAAACTATAGGGGGGGAAAAGGGAGGGTAGGGGGCATCCTCAATAACTGGAGGGGGGGGGTAAAAGAAAAGGGTTTTTTTGGGGGAAAAGGTTCCCTTGGGCTTTCCCCAACGTGCGTAAGAGTGTTTTGATAGGAGTGAATGGGACGAAAGGGGTTTTTTGGGGCCCGACGGGGGCTTTTTTGGGGGTGTGAGCAGGGTAAATATTTTTGTGAAGGGGTTCTGGTTTTTCTCTTTAATTAATTTTAACAATTTTTTAAAAAAAATATTAAAAATTGCCCCTTGAAAAAAATCAAAAAACATCAAAACCCAGCTGCTCCCAAATTTATAGTGTTTAAAAAAACAAAAAATTTTAAAAGATTCTTCCCAAATGTAAAAAACTCGTGATGTACTGTATAAAAATCTATACGGGTCCTAAAATATCTATAACAACAAAGGGCCCTACTTATGTCTAAAGATATAAAACAACAAAAACCTTAGTTTTTTTAAATTTGTCAAAAAACAAACAAATTCCCCCCTTTGTAACTTTTTAGTACCATATACAACACTCATATAAAAAAAACTTACTGGGCCTACTCAATATAAAAAAGCCTTTTTAAGCTCTTTTTAAGCTTTATTTAAAAATTCATTTCTAAAAAAATACATAAACCCATTTTGGGAGTAAATTTACTTAGTGCTTTTTTCTTTAAAGACTAAAATTACATTAGGGAACATCCCCTCTTAGCAAGAAACCCGTCCCCCCCCTTTCCCAACCCATTTCCCTTTCAATTTGGGTTCCCCCATTAAATTTAAAATTTTTCCCAAAGGGCACAAGGGAAAAAACCACATAGTTTGTAGATAAACAAAAATTTTTTTCCCTATACATTTATCAAGACCGATTTTTACTTTTAAAAAAAATAACCCATACAACAAATCAAATAATTTTAATGTACATTTTTTTAATACTCCCAATTATCCCCCCAGGGACCCCCCTTTTAGTAGATTGACAAGGGCGAGAGTCAAGGGCGAGCCTATACAATTAAGGCAAGAGGGGGTTCGATTGCAAGACTATTAGAAGGCCCACGGCACCACAGCTGGTTCGGCGATGATCTGCAATATTTTGCTGGTGCCAAAAAATCCCCAGCAATTTCTACACTTTCGGTGTAGGGACACCTTCAAATTTGTAACCGATGCCCCTCAACATAACGAGGATGGGAGTCAGGGCGTCAAAAGTTAAATGACCCACATTGTTAGGGTATGTCCCCCCCCGCGGGCAGGAAGAACTAAGGCTACCTTAGGATTGGGAGATCTTGGAGTTCCAGCTGTTCAAGATTTTCAGTGCCACATGTCTGGAAATTTTGTTGAACTAGGTATGGGGCAGAATGACGGTACCACTACAGAATTGAGGAATGATGCTTTTCAATGTTACAGGAACATATCGATAGGAAAGACGGAAGCTCATAAGCCTGGTAGCATTCTGTACGGTGACGATGCGGTACCGCTCTAAAGAGCATAAAAAGAGATATCTTTACAAATGGCGTAGGAGTGCCTTGCCAATACTGTGGTCAGAAAGATAGGCAGTAGAGGAAGTCGGTCGAAAAAGTGAAGAATTTAGTCCATTGTGCAGCCCTGAAACGAGCGTGGAAAGGTAGTGAAGGACGTGTCGATCTTTTCTGAGAAGAACGAGAAGGTGGGAAGTATCATCAGCAGGTAATTGTCGTTGTCGTTTAGGCTGGGACCAGAGTGGCCCCGACGTGGAACGGGCCGGCGATTCGAAAATTGCCGCACCGTAGAGGGAGAGGGCCGGGAAAGCATAGTTATCATGGGGAGTTCGACACGTGGATTGGGTAAAGTAATACTCACGTAGGCTGGTGTACATAAATTACAGACAAGGTGGTAGCGCCCTTACAGCCGTAACCTAGTCTCTCTGCTCTCTCTCGTAACAACTGACTGACTGGCCGCCCACAGTACCCATAGTGAGGGGGGCTTTGAATACTGCTAAGTCAGCACATGAGTTCAGACAGTGACTCAGGCAGAGAAAGGTTGGTCGTGAGTCAACTGGCACAGTGGTTACTGGAAAATGGTTAAATACTACTGAGATAGTCAGAGGGAGCGAAGGTCAGATAAATCGAAGGAGTCAGCGAGGCCTCAGTACTGAAGCGGGTGAGGAAACAGCACCGCAAGAGGTACAGAGGCATGAGGAGTGTCTGAAGAGTGTCCAAAGACGAGGGGGGTCAGAACGGGGTGCGGTATCAAGAAAGGGCCCGGGGGTAGCAGGTTCATGGACTAGGGCTGCCATGGTTAGGTTACTTCTTTCTTTTTGTTTTTAAGGAAAAAAAAAAAGAAAGAAGAAAAGAAAATAAAAATAAAAGAATAAAAAAAGGGGGACCGGGGAGGGTAGTTCCCAGGAGGAATGAAAGGGGCCCGAAATCTCCCTCCGCGCCCAAGAGACCTCAGCACCGCAAGTAGCGCAGATGCAGCATGGAACCCGTGCCAAACCTACCCATCATGCCAGTAAACCGGCAATCCGGGGTAGCAACCTCACATCTGCCGAGCTACTCGGTGGACAAAAAAGAGGGCGGCCCGGGAAAACCGCCACAAAGCATACCTCCTTCGGCCACCACCCCCGGGAAACCGAAAGGTGGCTTCCAGAGATACACCCTTCCCCCCGAGAGACACCCAAAGCCACCCTCCGGGAAACCGAGAGGGATCAGGACATCCCCAGGCAATCCAGATTCCACGGCAAACTACGCCACCGCCAGGAACCTCAATGGGAAAGGATGGACCCCGGTACCCTTTCCCCTACCTAGGAACTAGCGTGCCTGTGGGGAAAAAAAAAAAAAAAAAAAAGGGCCCAAAAAGGGGGGGGTGGGGGGAGGAGGAAAGAAAAAGGGAGGATGGATAGGGAGCGGGGGATTGGGGGGTAATTAGGTTTTCCGGGGTC
>NC_069409.1:71509593-71549755 GCF_026875155.1 Cherax quadricarinatus
CTCCAGGTAGGACTCCAGGCAGGTAGGCTTATACACTTGATATTCTCAACATATCTCTCCCCTCACACTCATCATTATCAAATTTTTTGTAATAATTTTTCTGCTATATTCTCTCTGCTCCCCTTCCCTCCCCCCCTCCCCACTACATATAACACTAGACAGAGTTTCTTTTCTGCGCATGCGCAAGTGTGGGCATGACCTCTTCTTCCGAGGAGGTGGAGCAGAGTTCCTCCTGAGTGTCCGTGTGCGTCACCTCCAACTCCTCTCTCTCCGGCTGCTCCTCCTCCCGTAGGTGCTGCTGGAGATGCTGCCGCTGCTGCTGCTGCTGCTGGCGCCGCTGGCGCCGCGGCAGGATGTACGACAGATTCATAGACCTCTTGCGGAAGCTACCATAGGAAGACACACACAAAATAGTTATTAAAAGTGTTAAACACAAATTATCTACTTAAACAAATACAAATTATCTACTTAAACAAATACAAATTACTTATAATTGACTGGCTTTAGTAATAATAGATTTATATAATATGGTATAGGCAACTTAAGGTGAAATGTAGATTCTGTTTTTGGTAATTAGGTTACACATCTATGCATTTGAGGCTGATGCAGTTCCATTACGTATGGTATTATGTATGAAGTTGTTGAAGACACACACATACCTGTATGAGCGTCGGAAGGGGAAGGAGTGGCATGGGGCACAGGAAGCGCAAGTGCAGGAGCAGACGGAGGTGAGGTCGGTGAAGGAGGCGCCTTCCTGAGGACACTGACCAGACAGGATGGACCCGTTGGCTGTGATCACGTCTCCCTCGAGTCGCACAGCACCAGCAGCAGCCTGAAATATAATTCAAATATCACCAGTAGGCCCCTAGCGTAAGTTAGGAGTCACTACTCCGGTGGGCCTGGGATTAGAAGTCACTCTCCCCTCACACTCTCTCCTACCAACCTCTCTCATTCTCCCCTCCCTTCATACCCCCTCTCTCTCTCTCTCTCTCTCACTTTCTTCCCACACTCTCCCACTGCCTCCCACTTACTTGTAGAGCCTCAGCCTCGTCTCTTCTCTCGTCCTCAGTGTTCATAGTGACGAAGCGGAGGACGAAGAGGTTGAGGGAGGCGGCGACAATGGCCATGCCGAAGAGGATGAAAATGAGAGCGAAGGCCACATACTCGGGTTTCTGGTCAAGGGCGTGGTCCTTCTGCAGGGCCACCATGTCCCCGAAACCTGAAGGAGGAAGAAGGTGAGTGCTGTTATGGTGGGGATGAGGTACTTTTTCTAGCAGAATTAGATATACGAGCAGAGTGGAGCAAAGAAAAAATCTCCCCCCCCTCTCCCTCAAAAGAGAGTGAGGGGGAGGGAGAGAACATTGTACTATATTATGTCTAAGAATACTTAGATTCATTAATATATGAATAATGAAGGTTCATTGTTACAATACCCTCTTGACATTATAATAATTACATTGACTCCGGGCTGAGGGACTGATTACCTCAAAATTCTTCAGATCTTCATCATTCTTCGTACTGGACTGATGAAGCCACTGTGTAGGCGAAACGCTTCCGCAATAAAGATACCCAAGTGTTGCATGTGTGTCTATGGTGTGCCTAAGACTGCAATATATTCGCACTAGCCTGGCAACAACCAGCCTGATCATGGACAAACTCTACTCTGGTGATGATGATGGTGGTGGTGGTGGTGTCGGTAATGGTGGTAGTGAGACAGGATCAGGACTTACCTATGGTGGTGAGGGTGATGACACAGTAGTAGACGGAGTCGAAGTAGGACCATCTCTCGTAGCGGGAGAAAACAGCGGCTCCCGAAGTAATGGTGATGGTGGAGAGAGTTGTCACCACCAGGATCAAGTCGATCTCCGTGGCGTCCGTGTCCTGGCACTGGTGGAGAGAGAGAGAGGGAGAGTGATGGAGAGAGTGAGTGATTGTGTTTGTATGATTGGTGATTGTCGTGATTAGTGTAGGCTGGGTTGTTATGGATGCTTGTTGAAGACTGTTGGTTCTTCCTCTCACTTACTAAGTCTATGAATTTTTTCCCAATCATTTATTTTGACAACGTTTCCGCTGTGTAGAGATTTATTAAGTCACGTTTCTCTCAGTGTAGAGCTTCATGAAGTCAAGTTTCGCTCTGTGTAGATATTTATTAAGTCACGTTTCGCTCTGTGTAGAACTTTATCAAGTCATGACTTAATAAAGTTCTACACAGAGCTTTATTAGGTCATGACTTGATAAAGTTCAACACAGAGCTTTATTAAGTCATGACTTAATAAAGTTCTACACAAAACAATACCTTGCCCCATTAAAAGCTGTCAATTAGTTAACTTTATTGCATACATTGTTATGTTGGTTTCAGTGCGATAGTTTGGAAAAGCCTCTTCCGCTCTTGTACTGGGTTTCGTAGGAGTTGATTTCCCAGTACTGAGTCGAGCTGTAAATTTAAGTAAACATCGTAACCTGTTATTTCTATATATTTTTTTATGAGAACACAAGAAGGAGCACTGAAACAGGCCTACTGGCCCATGCTAGGTAAGTCCAAGTCACACCCACCCATACCCACTCATGTATACTTGTCTAACCTATTTTTAAAGCTTTAGTGATGCTACTCGGCGGTTTGTTCCACTCATTCATAATTCTATTACCAGACTAGTGCTTTCCTATATCCTTCCTAAATCTATTTTTTTTTCAAACTTGAAACCATTGCTGCGAGTCCTGTCTTGGTTAGATATTTTTAGCACGTTATTTGTATCTCCTTTATTTATTCCTGTCATATATATATACGCCTTTCTAGAGAGTGCAGATTTATTGCCCTCAAGTCTATCCTTGTAGAAAAGTTTTCTGGAACATGGGATTAATTTTGCTATCCTTCTCTGTATATTTTTCCAGGGCATTTATGTCAATTCTGTAATACGGTGATCAAAACTTCAAAGCATAATCTAAATGAGGTCTTACCAACGACAGGGTTGAAGTGTAACCTGAGGGCTCCTGTTAGTTATACTTCTTAACGACCCCTGTGGATTTAGCGCTTAGTTTTAATTAGTAGTAGTGGTAATAATAATAATCATAATAATAATAGTATTATTATAGTCCTTGATATGAAGCCAAGAATTCTATTATCTTTATTACGAACACTTATCCACTGTTGTCTTGGCTTGAGATTACTACTAACCAGAACTTCTAAATTTTTGTTGCATTTAGAGTAATGGAGAACTACAATATTAAGTTTATAAGTGTCGTGGTTATTATCTTTTTCTAGGCTTAAAATTTTACATTTACCTACATCAAACCACATCTGCTACTTCTACCACTGCATCAACTTACCGAGATGTTCCTGTAGCTCTCTAGTGTCATCATCAGAATTAATCCGACGGCCTATTTTAGTGTCATCGGTAAAGTTACTTATGTCGCTATTTAGTCCCTCATCTATGTCGTTTACGTATATTGTGAACAACAAAGGACCCAACACTGACCCCTGTGGAACACCGTTTGTGACGCTTCCCCACTCTGATTTCTCCCCGTTTATGCAAACTCTCAGTTGTCTACCTGTCAACCATACTTCTGTCCAGGAAAAAACTCCTCTCTTATTTCGTGTGCCTCTATTTTCCTCAACAGTCTCCTGTGTGGAACTCCATCAAAGGTATTACTGAAGTCCATATACACAATATCATATTCATTATCATGATTTACCTCCTTAAATAACTTAGTGAAGAAGTTAGTCATTTCGAATGGCAGGAACGCTCCTTTGTAAACCCGTGCTGAGATTCATTGATCAATTTCTCTTTCAAGATGGCTTCGATAGCCTCGGCAATTATTGATTCCATCAGTTTTTTTTTTTCCACACTGGAGGTTAATTCCCTTCAGCCGTTTAGAATCATTTCTATCTTACAACCCACAACATTTTCACAAAATTAAGCTTTTTCTCAAGTTTTTATTTTTTTTTTCATGGAGCTTCCGTTAGTTTTCTTGAAGAACAATCTAGTGGTTTTTTTATGTCAAAGAAACTAATTCCTCCTGAAAACCATTGATTTTCTTTTTCTCTTTTTTCTTCTTTTCTGTAGTCTTTTTTCATTTTTTTTTTTTTACTTCTTCTTTTCTTCTTGATAATTGAGACATTTATTCAACATTTGGGAATCTTTATTCTGGAAACGTTTCACCTCTCAGTGGCCCTTTCTCCAGTCCAAAACAAAAAAACAACGCTGGCGATGGGGGGAATTTTTGAGGAAATTCATTTCCCTTTCAGCCGGGAAATTTGATGGGGTTCAGTCCGGGTCAATTTTGACAAAAGTCCCCAGCATATTCGTGGGAAAAGGACCCTTTTTTTCTGATGACAGACGAGGGTTGGAGCGTGGAGGGGGAAAGGGTCACCAGGGGAGAAGCCCCATTTAGGGGGAAAAAGGTGGGGAAAATTTGGGAAAGAAACCCCTGCATCAGGAATTTCCCAAAAAAGATGTTGCTTTTTGCCTGACACGGGTAGGCCACTTATTTGATTTTTCTTGTTTGTTTTTCAATTGGTCTGGGGCCCGGGGTCCTGAAGTATTTTGGGGGCCCAAAGAGCTGGGTATCTCCTAGCAGAGGATATTTACACAGAAGAGATGCCGTTTTTTTCAGGTATTTTCGCCGGGGAGTTTTCCTTAATCCCCATTCTTAGGGATTAAAGTATTCTTGTTTTTTGGTTTTAAAAAAGGTTCCCTTAAAAGCCTTAGGGATTGTTTTGGGGTCGATAGGTTTTAAAACCCCATTAAACCAAATCTCTCTCAGGTAGGTTATATACCCCAAAGATGGGGAATTTAATTTAATTTTTAAATTTTGGGGCTTTAAAAAATCCCCTTGGGCCTGGGGGTAAACGGGTCCGAGTGACCAAATTTGACCTTCTTGTAGTGTTAAGGTTTAAAAGTTTAAGGAATAAGGTTTTAATTTCTTTGCATCGTTTAAAAATGTGTGATTATAATTTTGTTTTCCCAAAAAGCACAAAAAAGGGCCACTATACGCCGGGGCAAAAATGTTTTTAAACCCTGATAAACAAAATTTTTTTGGGAGACATATGCGGTAAAACCCTTTAAGGGGTTTTAGCGTTTGATTTTCATTTTTAATAATAAAAATTGAGCACATACTGTAAAGGGTTTTCAAATTTATATTTCAGAGAGTAAAAGTTCATTGTTTTTCCCTACCCCGAGGTCCCTAGCTCGAGGTCCCAGCCCGGGTTTCCCTAGCTCGAGGTCCCCAGCCTGAGGCCCTAGCTGGGGGGCCCCCAGCCTGGGCCCCCTTTAGCTCGAGGTCCACGCTCAAAGGCCCCTAGTGGGGCCCAAAAACCCTGAGGTCCCTAGCTCGAGGTCCCCACCCCTGAGGCCCCAAAGTCGAGGTTTTCAGCCCGAGGTCCCTAGCTCGAGGTCCCCGGGCCCAAAGGGTCCCTTGCTCGAGGTCCCCAGCCCGAGGTCCCTAGTCGAGGTTTTCACCCGACCCCCCCTTTGGGCTCGAGGCCCCCAGCCCGAGGCCCCTAGCTCGAGGTCCCCAGCCCAAAAGGTCCCTAGAAGGACCCCACCCCGAGGTCCCTAGTCGGGGTTTTCCTAGCCGGGGTTTCCCTTAGTTTCGAGGTTCCCAGCCCGAGGCCCCTTTGCTCGAGGTCCCCACCCCGAGGCCCCAAATCGAGGTTCCCACCCCAAAAATGTCCCTAGCTCGGGGGGTCCTCACCCCGGAGGTCCCTAGCTCGAGGCCCAAAACACCCCGGGGGTCCCTAGCTCGAGGCCCCCACCCCGAGGTCCCTAGCTCGGGCCCCCCACCCCGAGGTCCCTAGCTCGGGGTCTTCACCCCGAGGTCCCTAGCTCGGGTTCCCGGGCCCGAGGTCCCTAGTCGAGGTCCCCAGCCCGAAGTCCCTAAAATCGGGGGACCCCAGCCCGGGGGTCCCTAGCTCGGGGTCCTCAGCCCGAGGCCCCTAGCTCGGGGTTTCCCCCCGACGAGGTCCCTAGTCGGGTTTTTTCCTCGGGCCCGAAGCCCCAGTCGAGGCCCCCACCCCGAGGCCCCTGCTCGAGGCCCCCACCCCCGGGGGTTCCCAAAAGCTCGAGGTTCCAGCCCGGGGGGTCCCTAGTCGAGGCCCCTTCAGCCCGAGGTCCCTAGCTGAGGTCCCCCCCCGAGGGTCCCAAAGCTCGGGGTCTTCAGCCAGGGGTTTCCCTAGTCAAAGGTTTCCCACCCTGAGGCCCCTAGTGGGAGGTCCCCGCCCGAAGTCCCTAGATCGAGGACCCCCAACCAAAGGGCCCCTTTGCCGAGGTCCCTCACCCTGAGGTCCCTAGTTTCGGGTTCCCAGCCCGGGGACCCCTAGCTCGAGGTTTTACCCCGGGGGGCCCCTTCCCTGAGGCCCCTCCCCGAGGCCCCTAGTTTGGGGTTTCCCTCAGCCCGAGGTCCCAGTTTAAGGCCCTCAGCCCGAGGCCCCTAGCTCGGGCCCCCGGGCCCGAGGCCCCTGCTCGGGGTTTCCCCCAGTGGGAAGGGGTCCCTAGCTCGGGGGCCCCCGCCCGGGGGCCCTTTGTCGGGGTTTCCCAGTCGGGTCCCTAGCTCGATTTCCCCAGCCCGAGGGCCCCTTCGGGGGTTTCCCCCAGCCCGAGGTCCCTAGCTCGTTTTTCCCCCACCCCGAGGCCCCTAGCTCGGGGTTTCCCCACCCCAAAGGCCCTAGTCGGGGTTTCCCCCGGGCCGAGGCCCCTAGCTCGAGGTTCCCGCCCGGGGGTCCCTAGCTCGAGGCCCCCAGCCCGGGGGGCCCCTAGCTCGAGGTTCCCACCCCGGGAGGTCCCTAGCTCGAGGTGTCAACATAGTTGCTAAATCCCTGTGGTTTAAAAGCATATCGTATCATCATGTGCTTTAGATAGAAGCCCTGGGCCCTGTTTTTGGGTAAAGCCCACGGGGGGGGGCCATGTGTACGTTCGTCCTCTGCCCCCCTCTCAGTCGGGTTAGACATAGGTGGGGACAGGCTGAGGCGGGGCTTTTTTCCCCATCATCACAGTCTGACAAATATCGTTCCATCAAAAAAGGGGTGTCTACTTAAAACCCTCGATATCCCCTTTTAAAAACCCCCTTTCGATAAAGGGTTTTGACAGCGGTGTGGGCGAAAAATTTGATAATTACGCCGATGTATGGGATTTTTTTCGCCCAGCAAGACGGCCATTTGGGTGTCGCCATTTGGCCCGGGACCTACCCAAACCCCTGCTACCTAAAGCCCGTACTCTCCCAAGTCCTCCCAGTTCTAAAACCATTCATGGTCAGTCTCTTTGTATTATTGTTTTTTTTGTTTTTTGGCATCATTTCCCGAGGGGTTGACCCGAGTTTGCAAAATAACCCAGTTCCAGTCTGTGGGGGGGGAAAGTCCGTCCCCCTAGTCTACCCCATCCAGTTCCTTTGCCTGTCAAGCCAGCTTTCCACCCCTGCTGTGCTCTTCGGGGAGAATTTATCAAGCTTTCTGTGTGGGGGGGTTAAGTTTAAGCCGCTAGCAACTAACCCAGGTGTCTTCCCCCATTTACTCAAGAAAGCCACGTGAGTAGTTTTCATCGCTCTTTGATTCAAGTTCCAAGCCACCCTGAGAGCTCCTTTTCTTTCCTTTTTGGTGTTGGGGTATTTCGTGGGTGTTTTTTAAAGCCAGTCAGTTTTTGGGAATATCTTCCCCCCGGGGGGGTGCCCCGAGTGGGCTTAACGCCTTTCCCAATCCTTTGGGGCCCACGACCACGTGTGTCTCCACTTTGGTCTCAGAGGGCCTTTAGCCCTTTTATGCCCAAAACCCCCAAAACCACTCTCACTGTGTTTGGTACCCACCCAAACCCCTCATCGGTTTTTTGGGCGCATTACAAAGGGGTTTTGTTAGCCCCATTTTTTAAAGGGACCCCCATAGGGGGTCAAGAAGGTTTGGTGTGTCTTCGACATTTGGGGGCCAACCTTTTAAAAGCCCCCTGTGTGAAGTCTATCGTCGATTTTAAGCACAATTTTTCGATCACTTTTAAAGGAGGACAGCAGAAGAGAAAAAAAAACCCAATCCCCCAAAACCTTCCCCCATCTACCTCTTTCTTCACCAAGTCGTTACAGCGAAAATATTTTTCATAAGACTTTTGCGGTGTTGGACATTTTTTTAGTTTTTCCAGTGATTTTTTTGTGACTTTCGTGACTCTTGATCGACTCAGTGTTTTTTGCAATAATCTTTTTTTTTCCCCCTTAAATTTCAGTTTTAAAATTTTCGTGATTATTTATGTCGTTGTGTTGTGTCTTTTTTATACACTTGAAGTAGTACTTAGTGTTTTTCCTTTTTGGGTTTTGAAAACTTTAAAAGCAGAAATAGAACTTGTGTTTCCATTTCACAATCACCTAGTGTTCTCAAATTCCATTTGAAGTAATTCATTTAATTTATTTGTTGTGCCCTGCATCCCCAATCAGTGTTGCCCTCAGTTATATAAAAAATTTTTTTCTCTAGCATTTGGTATTTTTGTTTTTTTCCCCGTTGTTTTTGAGCATTTTTTTTTTGTGTTCATTTTCTTTCATTTAGCCAGTTTTAAATTTTGGGTTCTTTTTTCCCACAGAAAATTAGTGCCATTATTTTGTGCAAGCAAAAAAAAAAATTTTTTACAAAAGTTTTCAAACATCAAGTTTCATTGCAAGAAAATTCTAGTTTTGTTTTTTATGTTGTTTTGGGGTTTGGGGTTCGGGGCCATTCACTGAAAAGTGTTGTGTTCTCCCACCCACTGTAAGTGTTAAAATTTTTTGTTCTGTTTTTTTTTTTTAGAACCAATTATTTTCATGTTTAAATTGAAAAATTCACTCTTAGTGAAAATTTTTAAGTTTTTTAAAGAGTAAATTTTTTTTTTTTGCTTTTTAAGTGTTGTTTTTGAGTGCAGTTAAGAGTCAAAGTTTTTCCCCCGGGTGCATTCCTTAAAATTATTTTTTTTTCTTGAGTGTGTAAAAATTTTTTTTATTTTTGAACATGATCATTTGCAAAAAAATTTCTTGTGCAAAGTTTGTTTTGGCCTTTAAAAAGTTTTTCTGCAGAGTTTTTTATGCAGTGTTGTCCCTTTACTTTTTGATTAGCAATTGTCATTTGCAATATTGTTTACAGTTTATTTCAGTGCAGTTTCTTTTTGCCCCTGTTCTGTGCATAAATTTTTTTCTTTTCTGGGGCCATTTTTTTTATTCCGGGGAAATTTGCCCAAAGTTTTTTTAAATTTTTTGCCCCAAGGGCTTTTTTGAGTCCTTTTTATATTTTATTGTGTATTTCCCTTTTTGCATTGAAAGGGGTTAAAGAAAATTCACTGGGGCCAAATTCATTAAATTTTAAAGAAAAGGGTTGAAAAAATTTAGATTTGAGTAAAGTAAAAGTTCTCTTGTTTTTAAAAGTGTTGTTTTTTTTCGTTTTAAAGCTTTTCTTGATTTGTGAGTTTTTTGGGTTTTACTGTGTGACCTGTTTTTTTTTAAAATTACTTATGAAAATTTTATTTAAACCCATTTTTTTCCCCCATTTAAGTTTTTGTGTCTTCCCTCTTTTTTTCTTGCCTTTTGTCCTTCAGAAAGTTCCGGGAAAAAATTTTGTCCCAGTCATTTTTTGAATTTTTTTTTTTTGTGAAATATGCCAATCAAAGTCAATATGAATCGGGCCACAGTACCAATTTTCCCTTATTGATTTGAAAGAAATCCCTACCCCTTGGGAAAAAATGTGTTTTTTTCTCACAGCTTGTATCTGGATTTGTTAAAGTGCTGCAAAAGGGGAAAGTTCAGTTTAATTCCTATAGATCCCGGGGTTTTACTTTTTAACTTTCCCGGGAGCGGCCCGGGAATATTTAATACTGTCATCCGGGCTGGCCCTCCAGCCAAAATATTTTGCAGCGGGTTTGTGGGGAGATATTTCCCTTGCGATGGCGACTTGTTAAAGTACTCTTTTCCTTCCCAGGGGCGCTTTGAGAAAAACTTTTTTTGGGAAAAGATTTTTGCCATCTTTTTGCTGATGCCACAAGCCATTGCAAAAAGGAGTTTCTGTGGCTAGTGTCCCTCCTTGAGGGTTGTTGTTGCCCCTTGTGTTTCGATTGTGACCCCCATCCTAGTTGACAGAAATGGGGTTGCACGTAAGAATTTATTTCTCAAAGTAATTTACGTGTTGCTAACGTTTGAAAAGTGTATTTTTCTTTATAGGGGATACCTTGTATCAACTGTGGGCGACTCAAAATTAAATTACCCGCATTTTTGGGACCGTGTTCTTTTATTTTCCCTGTGTTTGCAGTTTGAGTAGTATTTTCGTTCCCCCTTGCTATATTGCATTTTTTTAGCGTTTTTTTTTCAAACGGGGGGAGTCATCCCCCTCCATGAGTTTGTGCTTTTCCTTCAGAAAGGGAAAAAACCCAAACCCTTTTTGGTTCTGGTGATTGTTTCCCTGTTTCCAGGAAGATCTTTTTTGATGGGAAGAACCAGACCTTTTAGGGTTCTGAAAATGACCCCAAGGGAAATTACTTTTATCGTTTAGTCGAGTTGGGGTATTTCCTGGCAGAATTTAGTAATTCCAAGCCCATAGTGATGTAGCTGTATTTTTTTGTAGATCTCTTTAAAATACCCCTTAGTAAAGGGCATGTGTTAGTTTTTGGGAAGAGGAATTCGTTTCCCCCCGAGATGATAACCTTCGGCATATGAAAACCTTTCACCCTCGCAAAATTTGGGGTTTAAATTTGACTTTAGTTGTATAACTAGATATCCGAGTTAAAGGGAAATTGTCAAAGTTTTTTTTATTAACTGTTAGTTTTTTCTTAAAATTTTTTTTTTTTCTGTATTCACTTTTCCCTCCTTTTTTTTCTGGAATTTGACAGTAATAGTCTGAGTGCCCCCAGAACCTTTGCTGTTTTTTTTTACCTTGTATATTTATATTTTTCTTCCTCAGAAACCGTTTGAGTGCATGAAAAACAGATTTTATCAATCAATTCCCTCCTTATTTGTACATGATTTGTTTCAAGTTTGTAATGCATTACGTTAAAAGGGGATTACGTTAAAAACCCATTTTCGGGAAAAATCATTTTTTTAACATCCCTTATGATTAAACCCTCCCTTAGTTTAAGTTTTTTTATGAATTTTGTTATTGGGTTTTGAATCAGCCCAGAACCACCCCGCCTGTTCAGCCTATGATAGTTTGTGTTGTTGAGACGACATAGTAACTGACCGAGCTTTTCAGCATAGTTTCTTTATCCTTTTGTTGTATAGCTTTTTAGTATCATCCATGTGCTTTAGATAGAAGATCCCTAGGGGCCCGTGAAATTTTTGTGACGTTTACGGGGGTGGCATGGTACGTTCGTACCTTGCCCCCCCTCTCAAATCGGGGTTTGACATAGGTTTGGAAAGGCTGGGGTGGGGTCCCTTTTTCCCCTCATCACAGTTTTACAATATATAGTTTCCCTCCAACAAGTGTTGGTCTACCTTCAACCCTCGATATTCCCATTTTAAAATCCCCTCGTTAGAGGTTCCCAGCCGAGGTCCCTAGTCTGGTTCAAGCCCGAGGGTCCCCAGTCGAGGGGCCTCAGCCCGAGGGTTCCCCAGCTCGAGGGGTTTAAAGGGCCCCAGGTCCCCTTGCTCGAGGTCCTAAAACCCCAGGTCCCCAGCTCGAGGTCCCCAGCCCCCGGGGCCCTAGCTTTAGGTCCTCAGGCCCCAGGTTCCCCAGCTCGAGGTTCCCAAACCCGAGGTTCCTGTCGGGTTCAAAAAACCCCAGGGGCCCTAGCTCGGGAAATTTCCCCCGCCCCAGGGGTTCCCAGCTTTGAGGTCCTCAGCCCGAGGGCCCCAGCTCGAGTTCCCCCGCCCGAGGTCCCCAGCTCGAGGTCCTCAGCCCCAGGGGCCCTTTGCTTGAGGTCCTCAGCCCGAGGTTTCCCCGTCGAGGTTCCCAGCCTGAGGTTTTCCCAGCTTTGAGGTTTTAAAGGCCCCAGGGGGCCCTAGCTCGAAGTTCCCCGCCCCAGGTTCCTAGGGTAGAGGTCCTCCCGCCCGGGTCCTTTGCTCGAGTTTTCCCCCGCCCCAGGTTTTTCCCAGCTCGGGGGTTAGCCGAGGTCCCCAGCTCGAGGTCCCCGCCCGAGATCCCCGTCGGTCCTCAGCCCCAGGTCCTTAGTCGAGGGGTTTTAGCCCCAGGCCCCCTAGCTCGAGGGTTCAAAGCCCCAGGGCCCCGCTCGAGGTTCCCAGCCCCCAGGTTCCTGCTCGAGGTCCCCAGCCCGAGGTTCCTAGCTCGAGGTTCCCAGCCCGGGGTTCCTTTGCTCGAGGGTTTAAACCCGGGGGTCCCCCAGCCGAGGGGGCCCCCAGCCCCAGGTCCCCAGTTCGAGGTCCCCAGCCCCAGGGGGCCCTAGCTCGGGTTCCGCCCGAGGGTTTCCCAGTCGGGTTCCCAGCACGAAGGGCCCTAGCTTTGAGGTCCCCGCCGAGGGCTTCAGTCCCCAATCCCCAGCCCCCCGGTCCCCAGCCTGCGGTCCCCGTTCGAGGTCCCCAGTCCGGGTCCCCAGCCAGAGATCCCAAACCCCAGGTCCCCAGCCCGTGGTCCCCAGTCTGAGGTCCCCCGCCCCCGGTCCCCAGCCCCGAGATCCACAGTCCGAGGTCCCCAGCCCGAGAGCCCAGCCTGCGGTCCCCAACCCGGGGAAACCCCCAGGGCCAAGGTCCTTAGCTCCCAGGGGCCCAGGGCCCAGGGGCCTCAGCTCGAGGTCCCCCCTCGAGGTCCCCCGCTCGAGGTTTCCCCCGCCCCGGGGGCCCCCGGGCTGAGGTCCCCAGCCCCAGGGGCCCCCGCCCCCAGAGCCCCACCTTTCATCCCCCGCCCGAGGAACCCGCAGTCCAGGTCCTCAGCTCGAAAAGGGTTCCCCCGTCCGGGTCCTCAGTCGAGGTCCCCAGGCCGAGGTCCCCCCGCTCGAAATCCCCAGCTCGAGGTCCTCAGCCAAATTTCCCCGCCCTTTGGGACCCCGCCCAGCGCGGTTTCCCATCCCCACTAAGACGGAAATCACGGAATTTAATTTTAAATGCCAAATTCCCCAATTTTTTATTTCAAGTTCTTGATTTCCCCTTTTTCCCGGGGGGGTCCAGCTTTTTTGTTCCCTTCGGTCATGTTTCCCGGGAAAGGGCGGATTTACATATTTGCAGGGACCGGGGTTTCCTATTTCTAATGGGCTGGGGTTTTTTTATTTGCAGGCGAGTCTTAGGGATTGGGAGCGGAGAATGGTGGTGGAAGGAGCCCGCAGCCCCCTTTTAGAAGGAGACTCTTTTTGGAAAAAGGGTTCTAAATTTTAGGAAAACCCAAGCTGATTGAACGCCCTTTCCCTTTTTCCCCCCCAGTTACGTAAATACCCGTAGCTTTTGGCAAACCCGTCCTGGATATATATTTCATTTAATATATTTTTAAAATATATTTATATATATATATATATATTTATATTTATAAATATATATAATTTTATATATACATATATAAAATAATATATATTTTTAAAATATATATATATATTTTATATTTATATATATTACATATACACACACCCCACACCCAAAAACACAAAACCCCACGCAAAACCACACACACACACACACACACACACACACCCCAACACCACATATAAAATATATTATAATATAATTTTTTTATATTTATATATTTTTATATATATATATATATATATTTTGTGTATATGTATGTTTTTTTTAAAATTTTAAAATATTATATATTTTAATATATTATATATATATATATATAATTTATATATATATATTTTTATTTAATATATATATATAAATATAATTTTTGTATTGCAATTATTCCCCCGTAACAGTTTCCCTTACTTTTTTTGTTTTCCCGTTCTTGATCGGCGGGGTATTTTATTTACAAACACGTAAGAGGGGCGGAAATTTTTTTCACTGCTGTTGCTATTAGCAAAAACTTGTAGAATGTTAGTGAAATACCCGGGGAAAAAAGGGGGCCCAGTAGCCCGCATTTTTCAAAATTCTAGAAAAAACAAAAAATTTGGGAAAGTTAAAGATGGGTTTGTGAATGCGGTTGGTGGGAGTTGGGGTAAAAAAAAAATAATTTTACGAGGAGAAACTGGATGTTTGTAGTAAAGTGAAGGAAATGAGTGGGGGGAGAATTACAGTGGGTTAAAAGTGTGTCTGGGATAACTGGGCTTAAAATTAAAAGGCAGGGGCTAAATGGCCTTGTGGGTTTGGGCGCTAAGTTTTGATTATTATAGTAAAAATAATTTAAAAATAATAAAAATAATAAAAAATTTAAAAATAATAAAATAATAAAAATTAAAAATAATAATAATAATAATTAAAAATAATTTAAACAGAGAGTTTTTTAACCAAAATGAGAAAGGAGCAATGTTCTAGGGGGAGAAAAATGATAATATAAATGAGTAGTATTTAAAAACAAACCCAAAAAAAAACACCGCACGCCAAAACACACCCCACACATACACACACGGGACGCACGCCGCAAAGCACGCACACACACACACACAAAAATACACACACACTACCAAAAAACACACAAAAAACCCCACAACACACAAACATAACACACACACACACACATAACCCTACCACACACACACCACACACACACTACACACCAACGCGCACACCAAAACACACAACACCACACAAACACACCCCATACACACACACACACACCCCACACCAAAATACACACACCACACACCACAACACCACACAAAACCCTTTACACATAACACATACCACACCGCAAACTTTCACACACACACACACACACACACACACACAAGCAAAACACACAAAAAAACACACACACACAAACAAACACATTAACCCCACACACACACACACACACAAAACCACACACACAACCACCACACACACACACCACACACACAATCACACCACAAGGGAAAACACAAACACACACATACACACCACATACACACAACAACACACACACTGCGACACTGGGGCGAAAATGGAGGACAGGAGAAAATAGGGGGGACTTTATAACGACATACAAAATTTTGAGAGGAATTGACAAGGTGGACAAAGACAAGGGTGTTCCAGGATTGGAACGTAACAAGGGGACAAGTTTTGGGAAAGGGGAAAACGCAGATGAATGAGGGGGTGTTAGGAAGTATTTTTCAGCCACGAGTAAATCAGTAAGTGGAATAGTTTGGGGAAAGATGTAGTGGAGGCAGGATCCATACATAGCTTTTTTGCGAGGGCGATTTAAAATCACGGCTAGGGGAGGGGAAATAGTAAACGATCAGTTTAAGGCGGGGCCAGGGGGCTCGGGGGTCGACCCCCCCCAACCTAACTAGGGGAGTACAACTAGGTGGGGTACACCACACATTTACAAAACCCCACCATACACACACACACACAAACCACAAAACAAAACACCAAAACATACACACCCCACACCCCACACACACACACACACACAAAACACAACCAAAACCACCACGCACAACACAAAATTTCCCGGAAAATTTTTAGCTCTCACCCGAAACCAAATTCAGGTATGATAACAGATGCCCTCTTTCCAAGGGATACCAAAAACCTGAGGAAAAGGGCGAGGGAAGGGGGGGGTGGAGGGGGTGGCTTTTCTGATCCCAAAAAACACTGGAATTTTGAGGGGTGGAAAAGGAGACAAAGGGGGGAAAAAAAGTGCTTACATAGCGGGGGGAAAGATTTTCCCCTTTGGGGGTCCCCAAGGGGGTAAAAGCATGTATAACCACCACAGAAAGCAGGACCCCAAGGCAAGAGTACGCGAGGAAAATAGAGCGAGGGTTTGACCATGGTACGGGGCCGAAGAGCTATGCAGCGGGGAAAATTGCTCCGTCGGGTGATTTAACCACAGGAGATGATTGGGAGAATTTGGCCCCGCAGGGGGGGACAAGATCATGGGGGAAAAAGGGGTGGCTGGAAAAATTTCATTCCAAAAAGTAAAAACCCCAAGAGAGGAGGGAAAAAAAGGGGGGGATTATTTTAGTGCAGATATCGAGGACACATATATGAAAAACCCCCGGGGAGTGACCATATGGTTTTAATTCGAAAACCAGTAGAGCTACAAGTGGAGGGAGAAGCAGGAAGGCCCCGGGCGAATGAGCCAAACTACAAAAAGGGGGCCAAAGGGAAAGGGAAAATTTGGGGGGGGAAGGGGAAGGCAGGAAAGAATGGGGGAAAAGGAAAAAGCAACAAAATGAAAGGGTAGGGATTTGAAAGGGTACGAAAAAATTTTCCAAGGCCCCGGGGACCCCAAAGGGGCAGGGGAAAAAAAATTTTTGCGGGGGGAGAATAAGAAGGCAAAGGGGCCAGGAGAATAAGGAAGGAGGAAAAAAAGAAAAACAAAAGAAGGGACCCCCCCCCAAAAAAAAAAAAAAACCCCCCCCCCCCCCCCCCCCCCCCCCCCCCCCCCCCCCCAAATCACAAGGAAAAGGGAAAAGGGGAAAAAAAAGACCAGAATAGGAGGAAAAAGAGACAAAAAATGAAAAGGGAGGGGGCCCAAAAACAGAGGGGGGGCCCCGGGGGAAATGCAAAGAGGAAAAGGAAGGGGCTTTAGGGAGTGAACCCAAACAATGCGGACCCTGGTGAAGGGTGCTTGAAATGGTTAAGGGTGCTTGAAACATGGTTAAGGATGCTTGAACTTGATTAAGGGTGCTTGAACTTGGTTAAGGGTGCTTGAACCTGGTTAAGGGTGCTTGAACCTGGTTAAGGGTGCTTGAACCTGGTTAACGGTTCTTGTAACTGGTTTTTAAGGATGCTGGAAACCGGTTAGGGTGCTTGAACCTGGTAAAGGGTGCTTGAACTTGATTAAAAGCGCTTGAACCTAGTTAAAGCTGCTTGAACCTGGTTAAGGGTGCTTGAACCTAGTTCAGGGTGCTTGAACCTGGTTAAGGGTGCTTGAACCTGATTAAGGGTGCTTGAACCTGGTTAAGGGTGCTTGACCTTGATTAAGGGTGCTTGAACCTGGTTAAGGGTGCTTGAACCTGGTTAAGGTGCTGGAACCTGGATTAACGGTGCACTTGAACCTGGTTAAGGATGCTTGAACCTGGTTAAGGATGCTTGAAACTGGTTAAGGGTGCTTGACCCTGGTTAAGGGTGCTTGAACCTGGTTAAGGGTGCTTGAACTTGATTAAAAGCGCTTGAACCTAGTTAAGAGTGCTTGAACCTGGTTAAGGGTGCTTGAACCTGGTTAAAGGTGCATGCACCTGGTTAAGGGTGCTTGAACTTTGATTAAGTGTGCTTGACTGGTTTTAAGGAGCTTGAATTGGTTAGGGGTGCTTGGAACCTGGTTAAGGGTGCTTGAACTTGGTTAAGGGTGCTTGAACCTGGTTAAGGGTGCTTGAACCTGGTTAAGGATGCTTGAACCTGGTTAAGGATGCTTGAACCTGGTTAAGGGTGCTTGAACCTGGTTAAGTGTGCTTGAACCTGGTTAAGGGTGCTTGAACTTGGTTAAGGGTGCTTGAACTGGTTAGATGCTTGAACTGGTTAAGGAGGCTTGAAATGGTTATGGGTGCTTGACCTGGTTATGGATGCTTGAACCTGTTATGGATGCTTGGAACATGGTAAGGGTGCTTGAAACTTGTTTAAGGGTGTGAACTTGGTTAAGGGTGCTTTGAACCTGGTTAAGGTGTGCTTGAACGTGGTTAAGGGTGCTTGGAAACCTGTTAGGGGCTTGAAATGTGTTTAAGGGTGCTTGACTGGTTATGGGTGCTTGCAACTTGATTAAGGGTGCTTGAAACTTGGTTATGGGTTGCTTGAACCTGGTTAGGGTGCTTTTGAACTGGTTAAGGGTGCTTGAACAGGTTACGGTGCTTGAACCTGGGTTAAGGATGCTTGAACTGGTTAAGGGGTGCTTGAAAACCTGGTTAAGGGTGCTTGAATTGATTAAAGCGCTTGAACTAGTTAAGGGTGCTTGAACTGGTGAAGGGTGCTTGAACCTGTTTCTGGGTGCTTGAACCTGGTTAAGGGTGCTTGACATCGATTAAGAGGTGCTTGACCTGGTTAGGGTGCTTGACTTGACTAAGGGTGCTTGAACCTGGTTAGGGTGCTTGAACCTGTTAAGGGTGCTTTGAACCTGGTTTAATGGTGCTTAACTGGTTAAGGATGCTTGAACCTGGGTTTAAGGGGGTGCTTGAACTGGTTAGGATGTTTGAACTGGTAAGCAGCTTGAACATGGTTAAGGATGGCTTGAACCTGGTTAAGGGTGCTTGAACCTGGTTAAAGGGTGCTATAACCTGTAAGGATGCTTAAACTGGTGAAGGATTTTGAACCTGTTAAGGATGCTGAAACCTGGTTAAAGGGGCTTGAACCTGGTTAAGGATGCTTGATCCTGGTTAAGGACGCATGAACCTGTAAGATGCTTGAGGCCTGGATAAGGGTGCTTGAAACCTGGTTTAAGGATGCTTGAACTTCGTTAAGTGTTCTTGAACTGGTTAAGGATGCTTGAACTTGGTTAAGGGTGCTTGAACCTGGTTAAGGATTCTTGAACCTGGTTAAGGATGCTTGAACCTGGTTAAGGGTGCTTGAACTTGTTAAGGACGCTTGAAACTGGTTACGGGTGTTGAACTGGTTAAGGGTGCTTGAACCTGGTTAAGGGTGCTTGAACCTGTTAGGATGCATGAACTGGTTAATGGGTGCTTGAACCTGGTTAAGGGTGCTTGAACTGGTTAAGGGGTTGTTGAAAAAAAAACCTAGGTTTAAGGGTGCTTGAACTGGGTTAAGGGTTGCTTGAACTGGTTAAGGGTGTTGAACTGGTTAAGGGAGCTTGAACTGGGTAAGGGTGCTTGAACTGGTTTTAAGGATGCTTGACTGGTTAAGGGTGCTTGAACTTGGTTATGGGTGCTTGACCTGGTTAAGGGTGCTTGACTGTTTAAGAGGTGCTTGAACCTGGTTATGGTGCTTGAACCTGGTTAAGGGGTGCTTGAACCTGGTTATGGGTGCTTGAAACCTGGTTAAGGGTTGCTTTGAACCTGGTTAAGGATGTTGAACTGGTTAAGAGGTGCTTGACTGGTTAAGGATGCTTGAATTGGTAAGGGTGCTTGAATGGTTAAGGGTGCTGGAATGAACATTGGTTAAGGGTGCTTTGAACTGCCGTTAATGGTGCTTGAACTGGTAAGGTGCTTCTTGAACTGGTTAAGGGTGCTTGAAACCTGGTTAAGGGTGGCTGTGAACCGGTTAAGGTGCTTGAAAAATGGTTAAGGGTGCTCGAACCTGGTTATGGGAGCTTTAACCTGTAAGGGTGCTTGAACCTGGTTAAGATGCTTGAACTGGTTAAGGGGTGCTTGAACCTGGTTATGGATGCTTGCTACGTGGTTAAGGGTGCTTGAACCTGGTTAAGGGTGCTTGAAATTGGGTTAAGGGTGCTTGAACCTGGTTATGGGTGTTGCTTTGCTTGAACATGGTTAAGGGCTGCTTGAACATGGTTAAGGAGTGTTAGAAACTGTTTTTAAGGGTGCTTGAACTGGTTAAGTGTGTTGACCTGGTTAAGGGTGCTTGAACCTGGTTAGGGTGCTTGTACCTGGTTAAGGATGCTTGAATTGGTTATAAGGGTGACTAAACATGGTTTTAAGTTGTGCTTGACTTGGTTAAGGGTGTTTGAACCTGGTTAAGGATGCTTGAAACTTGGTTAAGGGTGCTTGAAACCTGAGTTAAGGGTTCTTGAACCTGGTTATGGGTTGTTGAAAACTTGGTTAAGGGTGCTTGAACCTGGTTAAGGGTGCTTGAACTGGTTAAGGATGCTGGATCCTGGGTACAGGGTGCTAGAAACCTGGTTAGGTGCTTAAACTGGTTAGAGGATGCTTGAACTGGTTAAGGGTGGCTTGGAACAGTGTTTAGGGTGCTTGAACCTGGTTAAGATGCTTGAACCTGGTTAAGGATGCTTGAACTGGTTAACGATGCTTGAAACTGGGTTAAGGATGCTGACCTGGTTAAGGGTGCTTGTACTGGTTAAGGGTGTTGAACTGGTAAGGGATGCTTGCACCTGGTTAAGGAGTGCTTGGAACCTGGTTAAGGTGCTTGAACCTGGTTAAGGAAGCTTGAACCTCGTTAAGGAGCTGGGAACCTGGTTAAGTTGCTTGATCTCTGGTTTAAGATGCGTGAACGTGGTTTTAAGGGTGCTTGAACTGTAAGGATGCTTGAACCTGGTGAAAGGATGCTTGAACTGGTTAAGGATGCTTGAACCTGGTTAAGGGTGCTTGAACCTGGTTAAGGATGCTTGAACCTGGTTAAGGATGCTTGAACCTGGTTAAGGATGCTTGAAACTGGATAAGGATTAATTGTACTGGTAAGGATGCTTGAACTTGGTTAAGGATGCTTGAACCTGGTTATGGGGTGCTTAAACCTGGTTATGGATGCTTGAACCTGGTTTTACGGGTGCATGAACTGGTTAAGGATGCTTGAACTTGGTTATGAATGCTTGAACCTGTTAGGGTGCCTTGAATTGGTTAAGGATGCTTCAACCTGGTTAAGGATGCTTGAACTTGGTTAAGGGTGCTTGAACCAGGTTAAGGATGCTTGAACTTCGTTAAGGGTTCTTGAACCTGGTTAAGGATACTTGAACTTGGGTAAGGGTGTTTGAACCTGGTGAAGAATGCTTGAACCTGTGTTAAGGATGTTTGAACCTGGATATGGATGCTTGACATGGTTAAGCGTGCTTGAACCTGGCTTAAGGGTCTTGACCTGGTTAAGGGTGCTTGACTGGTAAAGGATGTTAAACCTGGTTAAGGATGCTTGAACCTGGTTAAGGATGCTTGAACCTGGTTAAGGGTGCTTGAACCTGGTTAAGGATGCTTGAACCTGGTTAAGGATGCTTGAACTGGTTAAGTTGCTTGACTGGGTTATGGTTGCTTGAGCTCTGGTTTTAAGGGTGCTTGAACCAGGTTAAGGGTGATTGAACGGTTAAGGGAGCGTGAACCTGGTTAAGGGTGCTTGAACTGGTTAAGTTGCTTGAACTTGACTAGTGTGCTTGACATGATTTAGGGTGCTTTGAACCTGGTAAGGGTGCTTGACCTGGTTAAGTGTGATTGAACCCGCGTTAGGGTGTTGAACTTGTTTAAGGTTCTGAACTGGTTAAGGGTGCTTGATACTGGTTAAGGGTGCTTGATACCTGGTTAAGGATGCTTGTTCCTGGTTAAGGGAGTTGAACTTGATTTTTAGGTGCTTGAACTGGGTTAAGGGTGCTTGAACCTGGTTAGGGTGCTTGACCTGGTTAAGGGGTGCTTGAAATAACCCTGGTTATGGGTGCTTTGAATTTGTTAAGGGTGCTTGAACTGGTTTAAGGGTGTTGAAACTTGATTAAGGGTGCTTGACTTGGTTAAGGGTGCTTTGAACTGGTTAAGTGTGCTTGACCTGGGTTAAGGATGTTGAACCTGGTTAAGGGAGGTTTGAACTGGTTAAGGATGCTTGAACATGGTTTAAGGATACTTGAACTGGTTAGGGTGCTTGAACTGGTTAAGGGTGCCTTGAACCTGGTAAGGATGCTTAAACCTGGTTTAAGGATGATTGCACCTGGTTCAGGTGTCGAACTGGTTAAGGGTGGCTTGAACCTGGTTAAGGATGCTTGAACTGGTTAAGGATGCTTGAACCTGGTATTTAGGATGTTGAACTGGTAGGTTTGCTTGTGCGTGGTTAAGGGGCTTGAAAAGTGGTTAAGGTGCTTGAACCCTGGATTAGGGGTGCTTGAACCTGGTTAAGGGTGCTAGAATCTGGTTAAGGTTGCTTGACTTGATTAAGGGTGCTTGAAACTTGATTAAGGGTGCTTGAATGGTTAAGGGTGCTTAAACCTGGGTAAGTGGGCTTGACCTGGTTAAGGTGCTTGAATGGTAAAGCGGTTCTTGACTGGTTACTAGTGCTTGAACCTGGTTAAGGGTTGCTTGAACCTGGTTAAGGATTGCTGAACTGGTTAAGGGTGCTTTACTGATTAAGGGTGCTTGATGGTTAAGGGTGCTTGACCTGGTTAAGGGTTGAAGAAGGTTGGAAGTATAATGGCTTCTTCAGGGTTCTTGAAAATGTCTCGGAGGGAAAAGAACGCATATGCAATTTTTTTTTGGAGTTGTTGTTTAAATCGTTATCTATTTTCTTTATAAATCTTGCAAGTTGTAGACGGTGTGGGCCTTTTTATGTGCATGCATTCTGAGGAGGCTCAGGCGGTCTAGGCTCGGTGTCACCTGAAGCTTTCAGGAGAGTGTTTAAGGTGATCATTAGTGTTATTGAAGATCTGGAGGAGACGATGCTTGAAGGATGTGATGTGGGTAAGTTTTTTATCTTGTTGAGGTAATGGGATATGTGCAAACTAATGCGACATTTTTACTGCGGCAACGGTTTTCCTCTCCATGGAGCTTTGTCAAGTAGTAGTAACGGCTGACAGAGTGCCTGGGAGGTGCGAAACGTTGCCCACATAAAAATATACATTATTGTACACATGTCCTTTTACCTAACATATTGTCGTAATTTCTATAACTTTATTACACTTTATATCTTGTTTAATGTTAGAATGTTGTGTTTCCCTTAACTCTCGAGCTTGAAGGGTGCTTGAACTGGTTTAGGGGTTGCTTGAAAACTGGTTAAGGGTGCTTGAACATGGTTTGAAGGTGTGCTTGAACCTGGTTTAAGGGGTTTGAACGGTTAAGGGTGCTTGAAAACCTGGTTAAAAGGTGCTGACTGGTTTTAAGGGGTGCTTGACTGGTTAAGGAATGTTGAACCGAGTTAAGGGGGCTTGACCTGGTTAAGGGTGTTGAACTGGTTAAGGGTGCTGAACCGTTAAGGGTGCTTGAACCCTGGTTAGGGTGCTTTGATGAACTGGTTAAGGGTGCTTGAACCTGGTTAAGGATGCTTGAACCTGGTTAAGGGTGCTTGATATGGTTAAAGGGGTGCTTGAACCTGGTTAGGGTGATGAACCTGGTTAAGGGTGCTTGAACCTGGGGTTTAAGGGTTGCTTGAACCTGTTTATGGGTGCATGAACAGGTTAAGGGTGCTTGTATCTGGTTTTAGGGTGCTTGACTGGTTAAAGAGTGCTTGAACCTGTTTAAGGGTGTTTGAACTGGTAAAGGTTGCTTGACCTGGTTAAGGTTGCTCGAACTGTTAAGGGTTGCTTGAACCTGGTTAGAGTGCTTGAACCTGGTTATGGGTGCTTGAACCTGGTTCGTAAGGGTGCTTGAACTGGTTAGGGTGCTTGAACCTGGTGTAGGGGTGCTTGAACCTGGTTAAGGGTGCTTGTACCTGGTTAAGGTGGTGTTGAACTGGTTAAGGGTGCTTGACGGTTAAGGATACTTGAACCTGGTTTAGGGTGCTTGAACTCTGGTTAAGGGTGCTTTGAACTGGTGTTATGGGTGGCTTTGACTGGTTATTAAGGGTGCTCGAACCTGGTTAAGGGTGCTTGAAACTGGAAAAGGTGCTTGAACCTGGTATAGGGTGTCTTGAACCTGGTGAAGGGTGCTTGTTTGGCACTGGATAAGGGTGCTTGAACCTGAGTTAAGGATGCTTGAACCTGGTTAAGGATGCTGGACCTCGGGTTAAGGGTGATTGAAACTGGTTAAGGTGCATGAACCTGGTTTAAGGGTGCTTGAACATTGGTTAAGGGTGCTTGAACTGGTTTAGGGTTGCTTGAACCTGGTTAAGGATGTATGAACCTGGGTTTTGGGATGTTGCTTGAACCTGGTTATGATGCTTGAAAACTGGTTAAGGCTGCGTGACCAGGTTTAGGGTGCGTGAACTGGTTAAGGGTGCTTGAATGGTTAAGGTGCTTGAACCTGGTTAAGGGAGCTTGAAACCTGGTTAAGGGGTGGCTTGCTCTCTGCGGTCTCTGCTCTGGGGCTAGTGCGTGATGAACCTGGTTAAGGTGCGTGAACCTGGTTAAGGGTGCTTGAACCTGGTTTAGGATGTGTACTTGGTTAAAGGATGCTTGAATTGGTTAAGTGGGCTTGAACTTGGTTGAAGGGTGCTTGAAACTGGTTAAGAGTGCGTGAACCTGGTTAAGGTGCTTGAACCGGGTTAAGGGTGCTTGAACCTGGTTAAGGGTACTTGAACCTGGTTAAGGGTGCTTGAACCTGGTTAAGGGTGCTTGAACCTGGTTAAGGGTGCTTGAACCTGGTTAAGGATGCTTGAACTTGGTAAAGGGTGCTTGAACCTGCTTAAGGGTGCTTGAACCTGGTTAAGGGTGCTTGAACCTGGTTAAGGGTGCATGAATGGTTAAGGGTGTTGAAAACCTGGTTTAGGATGATTGAACCTGGTTAAGGGTGCTTGAAACTGGTAAGGGTGTCTTGACCTGGTTAAGGGTGCTGAACCTGGTTAGGATGCGTTTTGAACTTGGTGTAATGGGTGCTTGAACCTGCTTAAGGGGGCTGAAAACCTGGGTTAAGGGTGCTTGAACCTGGTTAAGGGTGCTTGAACCTGGTTTAATGGTGCTTGAACTGGTTAAAGGTTGCTTGATAATGGGTTAGGGTGCTTGAACTGGTTAAGGGTGCTTGAACTTGGGTAAGATGCTTGACCTGGTAGGGTGCTTGAAACCTGTTTAGGTGATTGAAACCTGTGTTTTAAGGATGCTTGACCTGGTTAAAGGATGCTCTTGAACTGGTTAACGTTGCTGGAAACTGGTTAGGATGCTTGAACATGGTTAAGGGTGCTTGAACCTGGTTAAGGGTGGCTTGAACTGGTTTAAGGAGGCGTGAATGGTGAAGGGTGCCTTGATCCTGGTTATAGGAAGCTTGAAACTGGTTAAGGATGCTTGAACCTCGTTAGGATGCTGGAACTGGTTAAGGATGCTTTTGAACATTGTTAAGATGCTGAACGTGGTTAAGGGTGCTTGAAACCTGGTTAAGGGATGTTGAACTGGTTAAGGTTGCTTGACCTTGTTAAGGATGCTTGAACCTGGTTAAGGGTGCTTGAAACATGGTTAAGGGTGCTTGAACATGGTTAAAGGATGCTTTGAAACCTGGTTAAGGATGCTTGAACCTGGTTAAGGATGCTTGAACAGTTAAGGATGCTTGAACTTGGTTAAGGATGCTTGAACCTGGTTAAGGGTGCTTGAACCTGGTTAAGGGTGCTTGAACCTGGTTAAGGATGCTTGAACCTGGTTAAGGGTTGCATTGAACCTGGTAACGATGCTTGAACCTGGTTAAGGTTGCCCTGACTGGTTTAGGGTGCTTGAAATGGGTAAGGATTCTTGAAACCTGGTTAAGGTTGCTTGAAACTTGGTTTGAGGGTGCTTGAACCGGGTTTAAGGATGCTTGAACTTCGTTTAAGGGAGCTTGAACCTGGGTTAAGGATACTTGTGAACTTGGGTAAAGGGTTGCTTGAAACCTGGTTATTAGGATGCTTGAATGGTTAGGATGTTTGAACCTGGTTAAGATGCTTGATCATGTTAAGGATACGTGAACCTGGTTAAGGATGCTTGAACTGGTTAAAGGATGTTGAACCTGGTTTAAGGATGCTTGAACCTGGGTAAGGATGCTTGAACATGGTTAAGGTTGATTGGTGCGTGGTTAAGGGTGTTGATAACTGGGTAAGGGTGCTTGAACCTGGTTAAGGGTGCTTGAACTTGGTTGAGGGTGCTTGAACCTGGTTAAGGTTGCTTGAACTTGATTAAGGGTGCTTGAAACTTGATTAAGGTGCTTGAACTGGTTAAGGGTGCTTGAAACCTGGTTAAGTGTGTGCTTGAAACCTGGTTTAAGGGTGCTTGAACCCGGTGAAGCATTCTTGAAACTGTTATTAGTGCTTGAACCTGGTTAAGGATGCTTTGAACCTGGTATTAAAGGGTTGCTTTTAAACTTGATTAAGGGTGCTTGAACTTGGTTAAGGTTAAGGGTGCTTGAACTTGTTAAGGGTTGTGGAACTGGAAGGATGCTTGAACCTGGTAAAGGGATTGCTTTAACTTGATTAAGGGTGCTTGAACTTGGTTAAGGGTGCTTGAACCTGGTTAAGGGTGCTTGAACCTGGTTAAGGGTGCTTGAACCTGGTTAAGGGTGTTGAAATGGTTAAGGGTGCTTGACCTGGTTAAGCGGTGCTTGAACTTGATTAAGGGTGCTGAACTTGGTTTAGGTTGCTTGAACCTGGTTAAGGTGTGCTTGAAATGGTTAAGGGTGCTTACCTGGTTAACGGTGCTTCGAACCGGGTTAAGGATGCTTGATACTGGTGTAAGGGTGCTTGAACTGGTTATGGGTGCTTGAATCTTGGTAATAAGCGTTTAAACCTAGTTAAGGGTGCTTGAACTGGGTTTAAGGGTGTTGATCCTTGTTCAGGGTGCTTGAACCTGTTATGGGTGCTTGAACTGATAAAGGGTGCTTGAACCTGTGTTAAGGGTGGGGCTTGCACCTTGATTAAGGATGCTTGAACCCTGGGTTAAGGGTGCTTGAACTGGTTAAGGTGCTTGAACGGGTTAACGGTGCTTGAACCTGGTTAGGTTGCTTGACGGTTAAGATGCTTGAAACTGGTTAAGGGTGCATGGACCCTGGGTTAAGGGTGCTTGAAACCTGGTTAAGGTGCTTGAACTGATTAAAGCGCTTATTGAACCTAGTTAGAGTGCGTGAACCTGGTTTAGGTGTGCTTGAACCTGGTTAAAGGTGCTTGCACCTGGTTAAGGGTGCTTGAACGTTGATTAGGGTGCTTGACCTGGTTAGGATGCTTGAACTGGGGTAAGGTGCTTGAAATGGTTAAGGGTGCTAGAACTTGGTTAAGGGTGCTTGAACTGGTTAAGGGATGCTTGAACCTGGTTAAGGATGCTTGAACCTGGGTTAAGGATGCTGAACTGGTTAATTGGTGCTTGAACTGGTTAAGTGTGCTTGAACGTGGTTAGGGTGCTTAACTTGTTAAGGGTGCTTGATCTGGTTATGATGCTTGAACCTGGTTAAGGATGCTTGATGAAACTGGGTTTTAAGGGTGCTTGACCCTGTGTAAGGGTGCTGAAACTTGTTAAGGATGCTTTAACCTGGTTAGGTGCTTGACTTGATTAAGGGTGCTTGAACTGGTTGAAGGGTTGCTTGAACTGGTAAGGTGCTTGATCTGGTTAAGGGTGCTTGAACCTGGTTAAGGGGGCTTGAAACTGGTTAAGGGTGCGTGATAATTGATATGGGTGCTTGTACTTGGATTAAGGGGGCTTTGCCTTGTACCTGGTTAGGGTGCTTGAAACCCTGGTTTTAAGGGTGCTTGAACTGGTTAAGGGTGATTCGAATCCTGGTAACGTGCTTGTATCTGGTTAAGGATGCTTGATCTGGTTAAGGGTGCTTGAACTGGTTTAGGGTGCTTGAACTTGATTAAAAAGCGTTGACCTATTTAAGGGGTGCTTTAACCTGTTAAGGGTGCTTTGAACCTGTTTCAGGGTGCTTGAACATGGTTAAGGGTGCTTGAACCTGATTAAGGGGTGCTTGAACCTGGGTAAGGTGCTTGACTTGATTAAGGGTGTGCTTGTGAAACCTGGTTAAGGGTGCATGACTGGTTAAGGGCTTGACCAGGTTTACGGTGCTTGGAACCTGGTTAAGGATGCTGAACTGGTTAAGGGTGCTTGACCTGGTTAAGGATGTTTTGAATAACTGGTTAAGGATGCGTGAAACATGGTATAAGGATGCTTGAACCTGGTTAAGGGGTGCTTCACCTGGTTAAGGGTGCTTTAACCTGGTTAAAGGATGCTTTAAACATGGTTTAGGATGCTTGAACCCTGGTTATGGATGCTTGAACCTGGTTAAGGGTGCTTGAACCTGGTTAAGGATGCTTGTGATCCTGGTTAAGGACGCTTGACCTGGTTAAGGATGCTTAGCCTGGTTTTTTAAAAGTGCTTGAACTGGTTAGGATGCTTGAACTCGTTAAGGGTTCTTGAACTGGTTAAGGATGCTTAAACTGTTAAGGGTGCTTGAACTGGTTAAGGATTCTTGAACCTGGTTAAGGATGCTTGAACCTGGTTAAGGGTGCTTGAACCTGGTTAAGGACGCTTGAAACTGGTTAAGGGTGCTTGAACCTGGTTAAGGGTGCTTGAACTGGTTAAGGGTGCTTGACCCTGGTTAAGGATGCTTGAACCTAGGTAAAAGGGTGCTTGACTGGTTAAGGGGTGCTTGAACCTGGTTAGGTGCTGTGAACTGGTTATGGGTGCTGAACTTGGTTAAGGAGTTGCTTGAACCTGGTTAAGGGTGCTTGAACCTGGTTAAGGGTGCTTGAACCTGGTTAAGGGTGCTTGAACCTGGTTAAGGGTGCTTGAACCTGGTTAAAGGGTGCTTGTACTTGGTTAAGGGGATGCGTGATCTGGTTAAGGGGTGCTTGAACTGGTTTAAGGATGCTTGAACCTGGTTAAGATGCTTGAACCTAGTTAAGGATGCTTGATCTGGTTAAGGATGCTTGAACTGGTATAAGGGTGCTTGAAGTGGTAAGGGTGCTTGAACACTGGTTAAGGAGCTTGAACCTGGTGTTATGGATGCTTGAACCTGGTTAAGGATGCTTGAACCTGGTATGGATGCTTGACATGGTTAAGGGGTGCTTGAACTGGTTAAGGATGCTTGAACCAGTTAAGGATCTTGAACTGTGTTAAGGACAATTTGAACTAGTTAAGGATTCTTGAACTTGGTTAGGATGTTGAACTTGATTAAGGGATGCTTGACTGTCCCGGTTAAGGGTGCTTGAACCTGGTTAAGGATGCTTGAACTGGTTTAAGAGGTGCATGAACCTGGTTGTTAACGATGCTTGATACAGGTAAGATTGCCTGAACTGGTCTGAGGGTGCTTGACTGGTTAAGGTGTACTTGAACTTCGTAAGGGATCTTGAACTGGTTTTAAGGAACGGTTGAACTTGGGTTATGGGTTGCTTGAACCTGGTTAAGGATGCTTGAACTGCGTTAAGGATGTTTGAACCTGGTGAAGGATGCTTGAATGGTTAAGGATACTGGGTATACCTTGGTTAAGGGTGCTTGAACTGGTTAAGGTGTTGAATGTAAAGGCTGCTTAAACCGGTAAGGATGCTTGAACCTGGTTTTAAGGATGCTCGAACCTGGTTGAAGGTGCTTGAACCTGTTAAGGATGCTTGAACTGGTAAAGGATGCTTGAACCTGGTTAGGGATGCTTGAACCTGGTTAGGTTTTGTTTGAGGTGGTTAAGGGTGCTTCAAAATGGTTAAAGGTGTTGAACTGGTTATGGGTGCTTGAACCTGGTTAAGGGTGCTTGAATCTGGTTAAGGTTGCTTGAACTTGATTAAGGGTGCTTGAACTTGATTAAGGGTGCTTGAACCTGGTTAAGGGTGCTTAAACCTGGTTAAGTGTGCTTGAACCTGGTTAAGGGTGCTTGAACCTGGTAAAGCGTTCTTGAACCTGGTTAATAGTGCTTGAACCTGGTTAAGGGTGCTTGAACCTGGTTAAGGATGCTTGAACCTGGTAAAGGGTGCTTTAACTTGATAAGGGTGCTTGAACTGGTTTTTTATGGTGCTTGAACCGGTTAAGGGTGCTTGAACTGGTTAAGGTTGCTTGAACCTGGTTTTAAGGGTGCCTGGAACTGGTTAAGGGTTGTTGACCTGTTAAGGGTGCGTGAACTTGATTAAGGGTGCTTGAACTTGGTTAAGGGTGCTTGCTGAACCTGGTTTTAAGGGTGTGAACTGGTTAAGGGTGTAGAACCTGGTTAACGGTGCTTGGAACCTGGTTAAGGATGCTTGAAAGTGGTTAAGGGTGCTTGAACCTGGTTAAAGGGGCTTGAACTTGATTAAATGCGCTGGAACTAGTAAAGGTGCTTGACCTGGTTAAGGGTCTTGAACCTAGATCAGGGTGCTTGAACCTGGGTAAGGTGTGCTTGAACCTGATTAAGGGTGCTTGAAACCTGGTTAAGGGTGCTTGACCTTGTTTAAGGGTGCTGACGAACACTGGTTAAGGAGTGCTTGAACCTGGTTATGGGTGCTTGAACCTGGGGTTAACGGTGCTTTGAACCTGGTTAAGGCTGCTTGAACCTGGTTAGGATGCTTGAAACAGGTTAAGGGTGGCTTGAACCTGGTTAGGGTGCTTGAACCTGTTAAGGCGTGCTTGAACTTGTTAAAGCGCTTGAACTAGTTTAAGAGTGCTTGAAACCTGGTTAAGGGTGCTTGAACTGGTTAAAGGTGGCTTTGCATGGTTAAGGGTGCTTGAATTGTTTAAGGGTGCTTGAACTTTGGTTAGGATATGCTTTAACTGGTTAAGGGTGCTAGAACCTGGTGGTTAAGGGTGCTTGAAATTGGTTAAGGGTGCTTGAACCTGGTTAAAGGATGCTTGAACTGGGTTAAGGGTGCTTGAAACTGGTTAAGGAGAGTGAACTTGGTTTAGGGTGCTTGAACCTGGTTTTAAGGGTGCTTGAACCTGGTTAGGAGTGACTTGACCTGGTTAAGGTGCTTGACCTGGATATGGATGCGTGACTTGGTTAAGGGTGCATGAACCTGGGTAACGTATGCTTGAACGGTTTTAGGATGCCTGAACCTGGTTAAGGGTGCTTGAACTTGGTTATACTATGGATTCTTGACATGGTTTAAGGATGCTTGATACTTGGTTAGGGTTGCTTGGAACTGGTTAAGGAAGCTTGAACTTCGATAAGGGATCTTGAACTGGTTAAGGATACTTGAACTTGGTAAGGGTGCTTGAACTGGTTAAGGAGCTTCAACCTGGGTTAAGGAGTTTGAACTGGTTAAGGATGCGTGATTGGAACATGGTTAAGGATACTTGAACATGGTTAAGGGTGCTTGAACTGGTTTAAGGGTGCTTGAAACTGGTAAGGATGCTTAAAACTGGTTAACGTATGCTTGAGACATGGTTAAGATGCTCGAACCTGGTTAAGGGTGCTTGAACCTGGTTAAGGATGCTTGAACCTGGTTAAGGATGCTTGAACCTGGTTAAGGATGCTTGAACCTGGTTAAGGTTGCTTGAGCGTGGTTAAAGGGTGCTTGAAACTGGTTAAAGGTGCTTGAACCTGGTTAAGGGTGCTTGAACCTGGTTAAGGGTGCTTGAACCTTGTTAAGGTTGCTTGAACTTGATTAAGGGTGCTTGAACTTGATTAAGGGTGCTTGAACCTGGTTAAGGGTGCTTGAACTGGTTAGTTGTGCTTGAATGGTTAAGGTGTGCTTGACCTGGTAAAGCGTACTTGAAACCTGGTTAATAGTGCTTGAACCTGGTAAGGGTGGCTTTGCTTGATTAAGGGTGCTGAACTTGGTTAAGGTGCTTGGAACCTGGTTAAGGGTGCTTGAACATGGTTAAGGGTGCTTGAAGTGGTTAAGGGTGTTGAAAACTGGTTAAGGGTGCTTGAACCTGGTTAAGGATGCTTGAACCTGGTTAAGGATGCTTGAACCTGGTTAAGGGTGCTTGAACCTGGTTAAGGATGCTTGAACCTGGTTAAGGGCGTTGAACCTGGTGATGGATGCTTGAGCCGGGTTAAAGGGTGCTTGAACTGGTTAAGGATGCTTGAACTTCGTTAATGGGTTCTTGAAACCTGGTTTAAGGATTTAGAACTTGGTTAAGGGTGCTTGATACCTGGTTATGGATTCTTGAAACCTGGTTTTAAAGGATGCTTGAACCTGGTTAAGGGTGCTTGAACCTGGTTAAGGACGCTTGAAACTGGTTAAGGGTGCTTGAACCTGGTTAAGGGTGCTTGAACCTGGTTAAGGGTGCTTGAACCTGGTTAAGGATGCTTGAACCTGGTAAAGGGTGCTTGAACCTGGTTAAGGGTGCTTGAACCTGGTTAAGGGTGCTTGAACCTGGTTAAGGGTGCGTGAACTTGGTTTAAAGGGTGCTTGAAACCTTGTTAGGTGTTGTACCTAGTTAGGGTGCTTGAACCTGGTTAAGGGTGCTTGAACCTGGTTAAGGATGCTTGAACTTGGTTAAGGGTGCTTGAACTTGGTTAAGGGTGCTTGAACCTGGTTAAGGGTGCTTGAACCTGGTTAAGGGTGCTTGAACCTGGTTAAGGGTGCTTGAACCTGGTTAAGGGTGCTTGAACCTGGTTAAGGGTGCTTGAACCTGGTTAAGGATGCTTGAACCTGGTTAAGGGTGCTTGAACCTGGTTAAGGATGCTTGACTTGGTTAGGGTGCTTGACCTGGTTAAGGTGCTTGTGCTTTAACTTGGTTAGGGTGCTTGAACCTGGTTAGGTGTGCTTGAACCTGGTTAGGCGTGCTTGAACTGGTTAAGATGCTTGAACCTGGTTTAAGGTTGCAGGAACCTGGTTAACGATGCTTAACCTGGTTTAAGGATTGCCTGAACTGGTTAAAGGGTGCTTGAACTGGATAGGATTCTGAATCTGGATAAGGATGCTTGAACTTGGTTAAGGGTGCTTGAACCTGGTTAAGGATGCTTGAACTTCGTTAAGGGATCTTGAACCTGGTTAAGGATACTTGAACTTGGGTAAGGGTGCTTGAACCTGGTTAAGGATGCTTGAACCTGGTTAAGGATGTTTGAACCTGGTTAAGGATGCTTGAAACAAGTTACGGATTACTTGAAACTGGTTAAGGGTGCTTGTACTGGTTAAGGGTGCCGTGAAACTGGTAAGGATGCATAAACCTGGTTAAGGATGCTTGAACCTGGTTAAGGATGCTCGAACCTGGTTAAGGGTGCTTGAACCTGGTTAAGGATGCTTGAACCTGGTTAAGGATGCTTGAACCTGGTTAAGGTTGCTTGAGCGTGGTTAAGGGTGCTTGAAAAATGGTTTGGTTAAAGGTGCTTGACGGGTTAAATGGTGCTTGTAAACTTAGTTAAGGGTGCTTGAACCTGGTTAAGGTTGCTTGAACTTGATTAAGGGTGCTTGAACTTGATTAAGGGTGCTTGAACCTGGTTAAGGGTGCTTGAACCTGGTTAAGTGTGCTTGAACCTGGTTAAGGGTGCTTGAACCTGGTAAAGCGTTCTTGAACCTGGTTAATAGTGCTTGAACCTGGTTAAGGGTGCTTGAACCTGGTTAATAATGCTTGAACCTGGTAAAGGGTGCTTTAAGTTGATTAAGGGTGCTTGAACTTGGTTAAGGGTGCTTGAACCTGGTTAAGGGTGCTTGAACCTGGTTAAAGGGTGCTTGACCCTGGTTAAGGGTGCTTGAAACTGGTTAAGGGTGCTTGAACCTGGTTAAGGATGCTTGAACTTGATTAAGGGTGCTTGAACTTGGTTAAGGGTGCTTGAACCTGGTTAAGGGTGCTTGAACCTGGTTAAGGGTGCTTGAACCTGGTTAAGGGTGCTTGTAACTGGTTTTTAAGGATGCTGGAAACCGGTTAGGGTGCTTGAACCTGGTAAAGGGTGCTTGAACTTGATTAAAAGCGCTTGAACCTAGTTAAAGCTGCTTGAACCTGGTTAAGGGTGCTTGAACCTAGTTCAGGGTGCTTGAACCTGGTTAAGGGTGCTTGAACCTGATTAAGGGTGCTTGAACCTGGTTAAGGGTGCTTGACCTTGATTAAGGGTGCTTGAACCTGGTTAAGGGTGCTTGAACCTGGTTAAGGGTGCTTGAACCTGGTTAACGGTGCTTGAACCTGGTTAAGGATGCTTGAACCTGGTTAAGGATGCTTGAAACTGGTTAAGGGTGCTTGACCCTGGTTAAGGGTGCTTGAACCTGGTTAAGGGTGCTTGAACTTGATTAAAAGCGCTTGAACCTAGTTAAGAGTGCTTGAACCTGGTTAAGGGTGCTTGAACCTGGTTAAAGGTGCATGCACCTGGTTAAGGGTGCTTGAACTTGATTAAGTGTGCTTGACTGGTTTTAAGGAGCTTGAATTGGTTAGGGGTGCTTGGAACCTGGTTAAGGGTGCTTGAACTTGGTTAAGGGTGCTTGAACCTGGTTAAGGATGCTTGAACCTGGTTAAGGATGCTTGAACCTGGTTAAGGATGCTTGAACCTGGTTAATGGTGCTTGAACCTGGTTAAGTGTGCTTGAAACTGGTTAAGGGTTGCTTGACTTTGGTTAAGGGTGCTTGAACTGGTTAGATGCTTGAACTGGTTAAGGAGGCTTGAAATGGTTATGGGTGCTTGACCTGGTTATGGATGCTTGAACCTGTTATGGATGCTTGGAACATGGTAAGGGTGCTTGAAACTTGTTTAAGGGTGTGAACTTGGTTAAGGGTGCTTTGAACCTGGTTAAGGTGTGCTTGAACGTGGTTAAGGGTGCTTGGAAACCTGTTAGGGGCTTGAAATGTGTTTAAGGGTGCTTGACTGGTTATGGGTGCTTGCAACTTGATTAAGGGTGCTTGAAACTTGGTTATGGGTTGCTTGAACCTGGTTAGGGTGCTTTTGAACTGGTTAAGGGTGCTTGAACAGGTTACGGTGCTTGAACCTGGGTTAAGGATGCTTGAACTGGTTAAGGGGTGCTTGAAAACCTGGTTAAGGGTGCTTGAATTGATTAAAGCGCTTGAACTAGTTAAGGGTGCTTGAACTGGTGAAGGGTGCTTGAACCTGTTTCTGGGTGCTTGAACCTGGTTAAGGGTGCTTGACATCGATTAAGAGGTGCTTGACCTGGTTAGGGTGCTTGACTTGACTAAGGGTGCTTGAACCTGGTTAGGGTGCTTGAACCTGTTAAGGGTGCTTTGAACCTGGTTTAATGGTGCTTAACTGGTTAAGGATGCTTGAACCTGGGTTTAAGGGGGTGCTTGAACTGGTTAGGATGTTTGAACTGGTAAGCAGCTTGAACATGGTTAAGGATGGCTTGAACCTGGTTAAGGGTGCTTGAACCTGGTTAAAGGGTGCTATAACCTGTAAGGATGCTTAAACTGGTGAAGGATTTTGAACCTGTTAAGGATGCTGAAACCTGGTTAAAGGGGCTTGAACCTGGTTAAGGATGCTTGATCCTGGTTAAGGACGCATGAACCTGTAAGATGCTTGAGGCCTGGATAAGGGTGCTTGAAACCTGGTTTAAGGATGCTTGAACTTCGTTAAGGGTTCTTGAACCTGGTTAAGGATGCTTGAACTTGGTTAAGGGTGCTTGAACCTGGTTAAGGATTCTTGAACCTGGTTAAGGATGCTTGAACCTGGTTAAGGGTGCTTGAACCTTGTTAAGGACGCTTGAAACTGGTTACGGGTGTTGAACTGGTTAAGGGTGCTTGAACCTGGTTAAGGGTGCTTGAACCTGGTTAAGGGTGCTTGAACCTGGTTAAGGGTGCTTGAACCTGGTTAAGGGTGCTTGAACTGGTTAAGGGGTTGTTGAAAAAAAAACCTAGGTTTAAGGGTGCTTGAACTGGGTTAAGGGTTGCTTGAACTGGTTAAGGGTGTTGAACTGGTTAAGGGAGCTTGAACTGGGTAAGGGTGCTTGAACTGGTTTTAAGGATGCTTGACTGGTTAAGGGTGCTTGAACTTGGTTATGGGTGCTTGACCTGGTTAAGGGTGCTTGACTGTTTAAGAGGTGCTTGAACCTGGTTATGGTGCTTGAACCTGGTTAAGGGGTGCTTGAACCTGGTTATGGGTGCTTGAAACCTGGTTAAGGGTTGCTTTGAACCTGGTTAAGGATGTTGAACTGGTTAAGAGGTGCTTGACTGGTTAAGGATGCTTGAATTGGTAAGGGTGCTTGAATGGTTAAGGGTGCTGGAATGAACATTGGTTAAGGGTGCTTTGAACTGCCGTTAATGGTGCTTGAACTGGTAAGGTGCTTCTTGAACTGGTTAAGGGTGCTTGAAACCTGGTTAAGGGTGGCTGTGAACCGGTTAAGGTGCTTGAAAAATGGTTAAGGGTGCTCGAACCTGGTTATGGGAGCTTTAACCTGTAAGGGTGCTTGAACCTGGTTAAGATGCTTGAACTGGTTAAGGGGTGCTTGAACCTGGTTATGGATGCTTGCTACGTGGTTAAGGGTGCTTGAACCTGGTTAAGGGTGCTTGAAATTGGGTTAAGGGTGCTTGAACCTGGTTATGGGTGTTGCTTTGCTTGAACATGGTTAAGGGCTGCTTGAACATGGTTAAGGAGTGTTAGAAACTGTTTTTAAGGGTGCTTGAACTGGTTAAGTGTGTTGACCTGGTTAAGGGTGCTTGAACCTGGTTAGGGTGCTTGTACCTGGTTAAGGATGCTTGAATTGGTTATAAGGGTGACTAAACATGGTTTTAAGTTGTGCTTGACTTGGTTAAGGGTGTTTGAACCTGGTTAAGGATGCTTGAAACTTGGTTAAGGGTGCTTGAAACCTGAGTTAAGGGTTCTTGAACCTGGTTATGGGTTGTTGAAAACTTGGTTAAGGGTGCTTGAACCTGGTTAAGGGTGCTTGAACTGGTTAAGGATGCTGGATCCTGGGTACAGGGTGCTAGAAACCTGGTTAGGTGCTTAAACTGGTTAGAGGATGCTTGAACTGGTTAAGGGTGGCTTGGAACAGTGTTTAGGGTGCTTGAACCTGGTTAAGATGCTTGAACCTGGTTAAGGATGCTTGAACTGGTTAACGATGCTTGAAACTGGGTTAAGGATGCTGACCTGGTTAAGGGTGCTTGTACTGGTTAAGGGTGTTGAACTGGTAAGGGATGCTTGCACCTGGTTAAGGAGTGCTTGGAACCTGGTTAAGGTGCTTGAACCTGGTTAAGGAAGCTTGAACCTCGTTAAGGAGCTGGGAACCTGGTTAAGTTGCTTGATCTCTGGTTTAAGATGCGTGAACGTGGTTTTAAGGGTGCTTGAACTGTAAGGATGCTTGAACCTGGTGAAAGGATGCTTGAACTGGTTAAGGGATGCTTGAACCTGGTTAAGGGTGCTTGAACCTGGTTAAGGGTGCTTGAACCTGGTTAAGGATGCTTGAACCTGGTTAAGGATGCTTGAACCTGGTTAAGGGTGCTTGAACCTGGTTAAGGATGCTTGAACCTGGTTAAGGATGCTTGAACCTGGTTAAGGGTGCTTGAACCTGGTTAAGATGCTTGAACCTGGTTAAGGGTGCTTGAACCTGGTTAAGGGTGCTTGAACCTGGTAAGAGCTTGAACTGTTAAGGGTTGCCTTGAATCTGGGTTAAGGATGCTTGAACCTTAAGGTGCTTGAACTTGGTTAAGGGTGCTTGAACCTGGTTAAGGATGCTTGAACTTCGTTAAGGGTGCTTGAACCTGGTTAAGGATGCTTGAACTTGGGTAAGGGTGCTTGAACCTGGTTAAGGATGCTTGAACCTGGTTAAGGATGCTTGAACCTGGTTAAGGATGCTTGAACCTGGTTAAGGATGCTTGAACCTGGTTAAGGGTGCTTGGGAACTGGTTAATTGTGCTGAACCGGGTAAGGTGCTTAACCTGGTTAAGGATGCTTGAACCTGGTTAAGGATGCTTGAACCTGGTTAAGGGTGCTTGAACCTGGTTAAGGATGCTTGAACCTGGTTAAGGATGCTTGAACCTGGTTAAGGGTGCTTGAACCTGGTTAAGGGTGCTTGAACCTGGTTAAGGGTGCTTGAACCTGGTTAAGGGTGCTTGAACCTGGTTAAGGGTGCTTGAACCTGGTTAAGGGTGCTTGAACCTGGTTAAGGTGCTTGAACTTGATTAAGGGTGCTTGAACTTGGTTAAGGGTGCTTGAACCTGGTTAAGGGTGCTTAAACCTGGTTAAGTGTGCTTGAACCTGGTTAAGGGTGCTTGAACCTGGTTAAGGTTCTTGAACCTGGTTAAGGTGCTTGAACCGGGTTTAAAGGGGTGCTTAAACCTGGTTAAGGATGCTTGAACCTGGTTAAGGGTGCTTGAACCTGGTTAAGGGTGCTTGAACTTGGTTAAGGGTGCTTGAACCTGGTTAAGGGTGCTTGAACCTGGTTAAGGGTGCTTGAACCTGGTTAAGGGTGCTTGAACCTGGTTAAGGGTGCTTGAACCTGGTTAAGGGTGCTTGAACTTGATTAAGGGTGCTTGAACTTGGTTAAGGGTGCTTGAACCTGGTTAAGGGTGCTTGAACCTGGTTAAGGGTGCTTGAACCTGGTTAAGGGTGCTTGAACCTGGTTAAGGATGCTTGAACCTGGTTAAGGGTGCTTGAACCTGGTTAAGGGTGCTTGAACTTGATTAAAAGCGCTTGAACCTAGTTAAGGGTGCTTGAACCTGGTTAAGGGTGCTTGAACCTGGTTCAGGGTGCTTGAACCTGGTTAAGGGTGCTTGAACCTGGTTAAGGGTGAGAGTGAACCTGGTTAAGGTTGCTAGAACCTGGTTAAGGGTGCTTGAACCTGGTTAAGGGTGCTTGAACCTGGTTAAGGGTGCTTGAACCTGGTTAAGGGTGCTTGAACCTGGTTAAGGGTGCTTGAACCTGGTTAAGGATGCTTGAACCTGGTTAAAAGGGGTGCTTGAACCTTGTTAAAGCGTTGAACCTGGTTAAGATGCTTGAACCTGGTTAAGGTGCTTAAACCCTGGTTAAAGGGGTGCTTGAACCTGGTTAAGGTGCTTGAACTGGTTAAGGGACTTGAACCTGGTTAAGGATGCTTGAACCTGGTTAAGGGTGCTTGAACCTGGTTAAGGGTGCTTGAACCTGGTTAAGGATGCTTGAACCTGGTTAAGGATGCTTGAACCTGGTTAAGGAACTTGAACCTGGTTAAGGATGCTTGAACTTGGTTAAGGTGCTTGACCTGGTTAAAGGGGTTTTCTTGAACCTGGTTAAGGGTCTTGAATTTGGTTAAGGGGGTGTTGAACCTGGTTAAGGATGCTTGAACCGGGTTTAAAGGGAATGCTTGAACCGGTTAAGGGTGCTTGAACGGTTAAGGATGCTTGAACCGGGTTAAAGGGGTTGCTTGAACCCTTGGTTAAGGTGGCTGAACCGGTTTAAGGGTGCTTGAACTGTTAAAGGGGTTTCTTGAACCTGGTTAAGGATCTTGAATTTGGGTTTAAGGGTGTTAAACCTGTAAGGTGCTTGAACCTGGTTAAGGTGTTTTGAACCGGGTTAAGGGTGCTTGAAATGGTTAAGGTGCTTGAACCGGGTTTAAAAGGGTGCTTGAACCTGGTTAATGGTGCTTGAACCTGGAAAAGGTGCTTAAAACCGGGTTTTAAGGGTGCTTAAACCCGGGTTAAAGGCTTGAACCTTTTAAGGGTCTTGAACCTGGTTAAGGGGCTTGAACCTGTTAGGGTGCTTAAACCCTGGTTAAGGTGCTTGAACTGAAAAGGTTCTTGAGTGTTAAGGGTGCTTGAAAGTTAAGGGTGTTGCTTTGGATTTGAATTAAGGGTGCCTTGAACCTGGTTAAGGTTGTTTGATGTTGGCCTGGTTAAGGTGCTTGAACCTGGTTAAGGTGCTTGAACCTGGTTTAAGGTGCTTGAACCCGGTTAAGGGTGCTTAAACCTTTGTTAAGGTTCTTGAAACCTGTTAAGGTGCTTGAACCTGGTTAAGGGTGCTTGAACCGGGTTTAAAGGGGTGCTTAAACCCTGGTTAAGGTGCTTGAACTTGATTAAGGGTGCTTAAACCCTGGTTTTAAGGGGAGCTTAAAACCTTGGTTAAGGGTGCTTTAACCGGTTAAGGGTGCTTGAACTGGTTTAAGGGTGCTTGAAACTTGTTTAAGGGGGCTTGAACCGGGTTTAAAGGTGCTTGAACTTGGTTAAGGGGTGTTTGAACCTGGTTAAGGGTGTTGAACCTGTTAAGGGTGCTTGAACCGGGTTTAAGGGGTGCTTAAACCCTGGTTAAGGTGCTTGAACCGGGTTTAAAGGATGCTTGAACCTGGTTAAGGGTGCTTGAACCTGGTTAAGGGTGCTTGAACTTGATTAAAAGCGCTTGAACCTAGTTAAGGGTGCTTGAACCTGGTTAAGGGTGCTTGAACCTGGTTCAGGGTGCTTGAACCTGGTTAAGGGTGCTTGAACCTGATTAAGGGTGCTTGAACCTGGTTAAGGTTGCTTGACCTTGTTTAAAGGGGGTCCCTGAACCTGGTTAAGGGTGCTTGACCTGGTTAAGGGTGCTTAAACCTGTTAAAAGGTGTTTGAACCTGGTTAAGGATGCTTGAACCGGGTTAAGGGGTGCTTGAACCGGGTTAAGGTGTTAACATTGCAACCTTTTTTAAAGAGTGCTTGAACCTGGTTAAGGGTGCTTGAACCTGGTTAAGGGTGCTTGAACCTGGTTAAGGGTGCTTGAACTTGATTAAGGGTGCTTGAACCTGGTTAAGGATGCTTGAACTTGGTTAAGGGTGCTTGAACCTGGTTAAGGGTGCTTGAACTTGGTTAAGGGTGCTTGAACCTGGTTAAGGATGCTTGAACCTGGTTAAGGATGCTTGAACCTGGTTAAGGATGCTTGAACCGGGGTTAAGGGTGCTTTAAAACCTGGTTAAGTGTTCTTGAACCTGGTTAAGGGCTTGAACTTGGTTAAGGGTGCTTAAAACCTGTTAAGGATTTTAAACCCGGTTAAGGTGTTGAACCTTTTGGGGGTTTTAAG
>NC_069409.1:71550255-71577755 GCF_026875155.1 Cherax quadricarinatus
GAAGAAAAGTTGAAGACGATTATGATGTGTCATTCTCAGGTATGGTAGGGATTACATATCAATTCAAAGGTTTTTATTTACCTATTTAGTACATCAAGATTACTGCACATAAACGAAAATTAAAAGGTAATATCCTGGAACTTACGAGGTTACTATTCCTGGAAACTTACGAGGACGATCCTGGAACTTACGAGGTTTACTATCTGAAATACGAGGTACTATCTGGAACTTACGAGGTTACTATCCTGGAACTTACGAGGGTACCTATCCTGGAAACTTACGAGGTGGGTTACTATCCTGGAAACTTAGAAATGGTACTATCCTGGAAATTACGTGTACTATCATGGAACTTACGAGGTTACAATCCTGGAATTAGATGTTACTATCCTGGTGGAATGTAGAAGGTTTTTTTTTTTTTTAAAATCTTAAATCTGGAACTTACGAGGTACTATCCTGGAAATTACGAGGTACTATCTGGGAACTTTAGAGGTAATATCCTGATTTAAGAGGTATATCCTGGATCTTACGAGGTACTATCCTGGAACTTAGAAGTTACATCCTGGAATTTAAGAGGTACTATCCTGTGAACTTAAGAGGTACTTTCTGGAACTTAAGAGGTACTATCCTGGAACTTATGAGGTACTATCTGGTACTTAAGAGGTATATCCTGGACTTAAGAGGTTACTATCCTGGAACTTTAGAGGTACTATCCTGGAACTTAAGAGGTTACATATCCTGGAACTTTTAGAGGTACTATCCTGGAACCTTAAGAGGTACTATCCTGGGAACTTTTAGAGGTACTATCCTCGAACTTATGAGGTTCTATCCTGGACGTAAGTTACCTCAGCCAGTAAAACACTGAGCTCAGAAGAGACAGACTCGAATTTTTTTACGTGATTTAATGGGAATAAAAATTTCACTCTTGTAAACATAGAATGTTCAACACTGACAGCACCAACTCTGCAGCATCAAACCACTGCAGCACCAACTTGCAGCACACTCTGCGCACCACAATGCAAGCATTCAACATGCAGCACAACACTGCAGCACCAACTCTGCAGCACACAACACTTGCAGCACCAACACTGCAGCACACTACATCTGCAGCCCCACAACTGCACTGCACCAACACTGCAGCACAACACTGCAGCATCAACACTGCACACCAACACTGCAGCACCAAACACTGCAGCACCAACACTGCAGCACCACACTGCAGACCAAACTGCAGCTCCAACACTGCTGCCAACACTGCAGTACCAACATCTGAAGCAACAACACTGACAGCATATCAACACTGCTGCACCACACTGCAGCACCAATACTGCAGCACCAACACTGCAGCACTATCACTGCTGAATTTTCACTTTCCACCGTGTCGTATTCTTTTTATCGTCACCTGTTGTGATTGTATGAAGTTCCTGCCTACTGTGGATTTGGAAGTTATCCCAGCATTCCTGGTTGATGGGAACGGTTCAAAAAACTCTGATTTTTTGCCACGTGAACATACCCAATTGTTCCCAAGAATTGAGGTCCTCGTTTACCGTACACAAAGTGTTGAAAAATGTGAAGCCGATTAGCTGATGCGTTCTCGAGTTATGAGCGGTAAAAAATCGTAACTTTTATGTAGGAGGAAGAAAAAAAAATAAGAGAGAAAAAGAAAGAAGAATAAGGGCAACCTCTTAAAAGGTTTTCCTTATGTATACTTAGCATGGAAATAAAAAGAACCGGAAGTGGAAGAAACACAAAACAAAATAATAAAAAAGTATAAAAAAAAGATAATTGATCAAACTTTTATTATTATTTTTATAATTTTTATTTTTATTATTTTATTTTAGTATTATTATTATTATTATTATGTTATTTTTATGATTTCAACACACACCGGCTGTCTCCCACCCGAGGATGGGTGACCCAAAAGGAAAATCGAATGTTTTTCCTTTTAAATTTTTAGTAGTGTGTAAATTTAGTAAAGCAAATGTGTACTTAAATATGTAGTGTAACCTAAGTGTCAGTAGAAGTTGCAAGACGTACTGAAAGCTGTATGTGTATGAGAACCAGACAAAGACACCTGCAATCCTACCATCATGTTAAAACAATTACAGGTTTTCCGTTTTTCAATTTCACTGACAGGACGTAGTACCTCCTCCTGGGTGGATGTGTCTACCAACCTACTACCTAGGACATTATTATTATTTTTATTTTATTAGTATTAATATTATTATTATTATTATTATTATTATTCTTATTATTATATTCACAGAGACAGAGATGCTATGCTTCATAGGGGTTTAAACAAGAGTCCGACCCCTCAACACATCTAGGGTACAACACACACACAGTAGGACCACCAGTAGAAGAGGCGGGGCCAGGAGCAAAGGGACTCGACCTCCTGCAAACTCAACTAGGTGAGTAAACACACACACACACACACACACAGACACACACACACACACAACACACACAACACACACACACATGAATTTCACGCGATGAACTATGTTAAGATGCGATAAGACCCTACACATATATTCCCACACACAGGTTGTGTTTAGGCTGTCTACAATGAATCCCTTCTGGCCTGCGCAAACTTTGTACATCAGAGACCACAGAAACTACGGGCAAGGGTGTGAGAAGTAGTGGGGAAATGAGAGTGTGGGAGTGTGTGTGTGTGTGGGGCATGTGGTTCTGTGGAAGGATGTGGGGGAAGGGGACATGTGCGGGTATATAAGTATTCGGATGGAATGTAGCCGCAGGAGTTGTAAAGTGTACTAGGATATGTTAGGTGGAACGTAGGAGGGGAAAATTTGTGCGTTGGGTTCTCAGAGTTTGGAGGTTTGAGTCCAACTGTTTACGAATGTTAAGACACACACAACCACACACACACACACACACACACACACACACACACAACACACACACACACACACACACACACACACACACACACACACATACACACGCACACACACCACACACACAAACACACCACATACACCCACAAACACATACACACGCCACACCACACTTACACACAACATACACACACATACACACACACATACACACACAACACACACACACAACACACGACACACACAACATACAACCAATACACACACAAACACTTACCACACACACACACGACATACACCACACAATACACCCACACACACAACATTACACACACACACACAATTACATACAACACACGCCACACACACACATACACACTCACACAACCACAAATACACACACACACATACACACGCACACACCACTCGTACACACACATACACACTACACACACACATACACACGCACAACCACACTCACACACACACACAACACACCCACACAACACACGAACACCAAACATACAACACACATACACACTCATAACACACACACTCAACACATACACACACATACACACACACTCACACATACACACCACACATAACACACACATACACACACACACACGCACAACACACAATACACACACACCACACATACATACACACACACACACACACACACATACACACACACACACACACACACACACACACCCCACACACACACACACACAACACATAACCACCAACATACACACGAACACACCACACACATAACACACACATACACACACACAATCACACACAATCACCACACCCACACTTCTTGGCGAATAAGGCAAGGGAAAAAATTTGTGCATGCAAAACATTTCATTGTGTTTGTTTGTTATTATATTATTGTAAAACTTATCGAAATTATTTTTTTAGTTGGATTTATGCTTAATTAAATTGCGCTGGTTATAATAAGTTTAGGTAAGTTGCTAAGGGTCTTTGGTACAAAATTACTATTTTTACATTTGACATAAATGAAAAAAAAAAAAATCTTGAACGTATTAAGAGAAAAATTTTAGAAAAGACTTAATTTTAAATGTGTCTTTGCTAATTAAACCAGTTGTTACCTTCTCGGCCGATTATATATATATATTTATATTATATATATATATATATATATATATATTTTATTTTATATATATAGAATATTATATATATATATATATATATATCTATATATATATTTATATATGCAAAAAACCACTCGAAAGAATAGAGAAATTCCAAGCGCTTTCGTGACTACTCACATTATCAAGGAACTATGAAAGTAAGCATCCAGAAGCTTTATAAGGGGTCTGGTCGGCACCTCACTATCAGATCCCACAACGGTTTTTTTTAAAACCACGTGACGCGCGCGAGCAAACTTGGAAAAGGTCCTTGGACCACAACGCACCCCACAAACTATTTCTACCAGATTTAAGAAACTTTTAATGATTATTTGTCCAGTGTATTATTAAAATTCTTCCCAAAAATTTTATTAATTATAAATGGATCTTATTTATATTAACCAAGGGAAAATATTCATAGTATTGTCACAAAACTTGCTTTTATTGAAACAAGATTCAATTATATTTCCTGTGAACTGACTTGCTTGATACTACTTCTCAACTTTTTGAAAATCAATTGGATGGTTTAAAATCTCTTACATGAATAAAATAGAGACATTGGAATCTTGTCAGTTTAATTGCTATATTTATGTTGTTTTAATTCTTTAGTTCTCGAGATTTTTTACCCAGTTTGTCGTAATAACTTTATCGCAAAATTATACAAGAATCTTATAGAACACATCCTTCACCATTTTCGGGGGGAATCCTTTACTCAAAGTTTTTTTACTGTATCGAGGAATTTTGAATACAACTTTAATATTTAAAAGTCATTAAGAGAGAAGGCATATCAACCAAGTTTTCATGGTAAGGAGGAACCTACATATTTTTATTGATAAGGTGGTTGTCCCTTTTTGGATTGTAAAAGTATTTCTGGCAACTTTAAAAGATTTATCTATACATTTCTTGGGTATTTTAAATCATTACCTATTTCATAAATTTTGGATATTTCTCATCTATGAACTCAGGACTAAAATTCGTAAAGCTCTCAGAAACATTGATGCGAAAACAAGACAGTTTGACTCTACTTGATGCGACGGATAATAGTGGACATAGATCAGTTATTATGGTAGGTTTTCTGTAATTTAAATTTGTATTCATTATTACCCTTAATAATTAAATCATCTAGAAAAGCAATGAGTTTTTTTCTTCAAAACTCAACAGTAATGTTTATTGCAATGGGCTCTATGCTATTTTATTTTCAAGTAATGTGTATATCTACATTTTTGGGCATGAAGACACAAAATATATCAACATATCTTAACCATTTTAGCTCTATAGGGGAGGATTGTGTTAAGTAACCTTGTTTCAAAAAATTCCATGTATAGCGTTTCTATAGAACAGGTGAAAAGAGGGTTTCCATTGCCCATACAAATTTCTGAGTGTAAAATTTATAAGTAAATAATAAATTTTGCATCTACAATGCAAAGTTAATAAGTTTAATGATAGTAGGAACTGGCAATGGTGAATCATAGTTAACGGAGTTCTTCAGTTAAGAAACTTAATAAATCATCAAACAGGAAAACTTTCCGTTAACAAGGAAGTAACATCAAAAAACTAAACCATGTTTAAATCATTTAGGTCAGTCAAAGAGCTTAATTATAAACAAGTCAATGTAGTTTTTAACATTAAGGGTTAGAAATTTTGCCAACAGATAGGGCTCAAAATATCACAAAGCATTTGGATAATTTATATGAAACTGACCCTATGGAGCTAATACTTGGTATGATTGGATTCACCTGGTTTGTGTGTTTTTATTAGTCCCATACATGTAAGGAAAAGATGGATTTCGTGGAAGTAAAATTGTTTGACTATTCATCTTTTGCTTTTCTGTAGAAGTTTATTGTTTTATTGAAATTGCTGTTAAACGGTTTCTAGGGGATTTTTCTAAGTTTAGAATAGGTTTCAGTATCTATCTAAGAGATATATCATTTTTTTCTTGGTATTCATTTTATTTCATAATTACTATTGCATTTATTTTGGTTGCTTTTGTAAGGACGCAAATTTTTATTGTTATTATGTGTATCATAAGACTTAAAGAATCTTGAGGGCAATTGGGAATGTTTGGTTTTTAACATAGAGCTTATATACCATTACTTTATAATTATTAATATCATCAGAGGTTAATATCAGAAAAATTTTTCAAAGCTTACAAAAAGGCTTTTGTTGCAATTTTTCAACCATTTTGTAAGTTTTTTTTTGGAAGTTGCAAAACTTATAGCCAAACCTAGGTGCGGTGTCTGTTTGTTTGTCTAAAATTTCATTGATATAGGTTAATTACAAAATTGTTATTAGCAGGATTTGTCCAATCACTATTTTCAATAAAATGTTCTAATTTTTCTTTGTTGTTTGCTCTTGTGTTCATTACATAATTCTTCTGGAGATTTATTATAGCATGATCCAACATACTGTGTTCCATTCTGGATGGAATGGCCTGATTAAGAGAGTATTTTTTGTTTCTCAATATTTTGAATGCTCCTTATAGCATTCTTTATGTCTTTATATTACACTTAATAACAATTAAATTTGCGCCTAACTAAAGCAGACAATTTAAATGCAATAGTAATTATGATAGAAAATGATAACCAAAGTAAAAATGAATAATCTCTTAGATGATACTGAACCTATTCTAAACTTAGGAAATTTCCCCTAGGAAACCGTTACAGCAATTTCCAATAAAAAACAATAAAACTTTACTGAAAGGCAAAGATGGAATTAGTCAAACAATTTACTTCCCACTTATCCTTCTTTGCCTTACATGTTAGGGGACTATAAAAACACTCAAACAGAGGATACAGTCAGGACCTATTATTAGCTCCATAGGCGTCAGTTTCATATAAAATATCCAAATGGCTTTGTGATATTTTGAGCCCTATTGTTGGCAAAATTTCTAACCTGAATGTTAAAAACAAATAGTCTTGGTTGATAAAAATTAAGCTCTTTGACTGACCTAACTGATTTTAACATGGTTAGTTTTGATGTTACTTCCTTGTTTACGAAAGTTCCTGTTGATGATTTTTTAAGTTTCTTATCTGAAGAACTCAGTTAACTATTGATTACCATTGCCTGTTCTACTATCATTAAACTTATTAATTTGCATTTTGATGCAAAATGTGTATTTAATGATAAATTTTTACACTCAGAAATTTGGTATGTGAAAATGGGAAATCCTTCTTTCATCTGCTATTCTTTGTTAGTAACTATACTATGGAATTTTTTGAAACAAGGTTAGACTTAACACAATCCTCCCTAATAGAGCTAAATGGTTTCACGTTATGTTGATGATATTTTGTGTCATATGCCCAAATATGTAGATATACACCATTTCCTTGAAAATTAAATAGCTTAGCCCATTTCAATAAACTATACTGTGAGTTGAAGATATTAACTCATTGCCTTTTCTAGGATGTTTTAATTATTAGGGTAATAATGAATTTCAAATTTAAAAATTTACAGAAAACCTACTAATAACTGTTCCTATGTCCACTATTATTCTCGCATCAAGATAGAGTCAAACTGTCTGTTTTCTCATCAATGTTGTGAGAGCCTTTACGTAATTTGTAGTCTGAGTTCTTAGTGAGGAAATATCCAAAAATTTATGAAATAGGTAATGATTTAATAATACAAGAAATGTAATGATAAATCTTTTAAAGTTGCCAGCAGAAATACTTTTTACAATCCAAAAAGGGGACAACCAGCCTTATTCAAATATAATATGTTGGTTCTCCACTTACATGATAAACTTGGTTGATATGCCTTCTCTTCTTAAGACTTTTTAATATTAAAGTTGTATTGCCAAAAATCTGCGATACAGAAAAAAACTTTTGATAAATAAAGAATTCCCCCAATATGTGATGGATGTGTCTATAAGATTCATTGTAAAAATTTGCGATAAAGTTTTTATTACGGTCAACTGGTTAAAAATCTCGAAACTAAGATTAAAACTACATAAATATTGCATTCGAACTGGTCAAGATTTCCAATGCTCTATTTATTATGTAAGAGATTTTAACCATCCAATTGATTTCAAAAAAAGTTGAGGAGTAATTGTATCAAGCAAGTCATGGTCGACAGGAATATAATTGAAATCTTGTTTCTTAAAAAGGCAGTTTTTGACTTAATTTGAAAATTTCCTTTGGTTAATATAAATATAGATCCTTGTGTAAAATTATTAGTCTTGGGAAGACTTTATAATACACTGGACACATAATTCTTTAAAATTTCTTATTTATTGGGATAGAATAGTTTGTGGGGGTGAGTTGTGCAAGACCTTTCCAAGTTGGCTCGCCGCGCGTCACGTGTTTAAACGTTGTGGGATCTGATAGTGAGGTTTGCCGACCACAGACCTTAATATTGCTTCTTGGATGCTTTATTTCATAGTTCCTTGATATGTGAGAAGTAGTCACGAATGCGCATTGGACTTTCTCTATCTCTTTCAGAGTGGTTGTTTTGCATATTCTGAATCACCTGTTTACCTGTGATCTTATTGCATATATATATAAATTATAATTATATATATATTATCTTTTCTATATATATATATTATATCTTTATATATATATATATATACTATATAATGGGTATGGATGTTTTTATTAAACATTCTGAGTAACTTCAAAACTTGCTCACCTGTGGGACGTGTTTGTGGGTGTCACTAACGAAAAAATGAGAGAGTGTGCCTGTGGACCCTAAACCCCAGGATGCCATCCAAAAAATCTTTTAGGGGGGCCAGGTCCTATTTATCCCAGGAAAAACCCGGGGGGAGGGTAAGGAGATTTGCTCCTACATCTGTTGCCTGGGATCGATTCGAAAAGTTTCGGTTGTGCACGGTGTTCTCTCCCTGGAAAAGTCAAGGAGAGAGAGAGGAGGAGAGAGAGATGGTAGAAAGTAGCTGTCTATGCTTCCCCACGAGAGCTGGCGGTGTGCACGGCTTAAAAATAAGCCGAACGCAGAGTTAAAACCCAAAAAATCTTGCTCTTGGAACCTCAGCATTCGATTCGCTCAGATGTGTGGATATTCTTGCACGCGGCTATTTACCCCATCCCGTGGGTCTTGCCCCCACGACAAAATGTGTAAATATAACCCGAATTAGCTAAAATGTGGGTATAACCTGACATTCGTAAAATGGGGTATACCAAATGAATATAAATCTACCATTTTGGAAGCTTGGGTGAAACAAGCGAAAAATCTGAATGTTATTTTCGTAACAAAAAATTTTTTAGGGGTCAATAAAAATAGTTTTTAATTAGCAGGTTTAAGTAACCTAACATTTTCACTCAATTTCGCTAAAGTTTACAACAGTAATAACTTTACACACAAAACTGTTTGTTAAAAACAACCTCGCTGGTTCTTAAGTGAGAGAGAGTTTGTATATATATATATCTGGCTGAAGGAGACTCGAACCTACGAACCTTGGAACAAGGTACGCAGTGCTTTACCAATCTACCCACAGCGTGTAGGTACATTACAGCCTTAAAGACCCATGTTAGCTTGAAATAGGCCATTAACCTTACCAGAGCATGAGGGTTATTATCGTGGAGAGTACAGTGTACTAGAGCCAAATTAATAGCAAGACCTGGCTAATATTTCTAGTCAAAATATTATTCCCCCCCTCCGTCCTCCTAGTGTGGTTTAGTCTTTAAATATACATGGTATGTATAATATTTGTCTATTATGAATATTACTTAGTCGATAATTGATTTTCTACATTATCATTTGTGTTTTTCGTAGAGAAATAAGTTACGGAATATTACATGCTGTTGAGGATGATTATATAAATTATGCCAACTTAAAGAGTCGTTATCATAAGAGAAATTCAGAAGAGAAATGATGTGGGAGTTGTGTGAACCCCAGGTGTGTGAACCCCAGGTGTGTGAACCCCAGCTGTGTGAACCCCAGCTGTGTGAACCCCAGCTGTGTGAACCCCAGGTGTGTGAACCCCAGGTGTGTGAACCCCAGGTGTGTGAACCCCAGGTGTGTGAACCCCAGGTGTGTGAACCCCAGGTGTGTGAACCCCAGGTGTGTGAACCCCAGGTGTGTGAACCCCAGCTGTGTGAACTCCAGCTGTGTGAACTCCAGCTGTGTGAACCCCAGCTGTGTGAACCCCAGCTGTGTGAACTCCAGCTGTGTGAACCCCAGGTGTGTGAACCCCAGGTGTGTGAACCCCAGGTGTGTGAACCCCAGGTGTGTGAACCCCAGCTGTGTGAACTCCAGCTGTGTGAACTCCAGCTGTGTGAACCCCAGCTGTGTGAACTCCAGCTGTGTGAACCCCAGCTGTGTGAACCCCAGCTGTGTGAACTCCAGCTGTGTGAACCCCAGCTGTGTGAGCCCCAGCTGTGTGAACCCCAGCTGTGTGAACCTCAGCTGTGTGAACCTCAGTTGTGTGAACCCCAGCTGTGTGAACCCCAGCTGTGTGAGCCCCAGCTGTGTGAACCCCAGCTGTGTGAACCCCAGCTGTGTGAACCCCAGCTGTGTGAACCCAGCTGTGTGAACCTCAGTTGTGTGAACCCCAGCTGTGTGAACCCCAGCTGTGCGAACTCCAGCTGTGTGAACCCCAGCTGTGTGAACCCCAGCTGTGTGAACCTCAGTTGTGTGAACCCCAGCTGTGTGAACCCCAGCTGTGCGAACTCCAGCTGTGTAAACCCCAGCTGTGTGAACCCCAGCTGTGTGAACCCCAGCTGCGTGAACCTCAGTTGTGTAAACCCCCAGCTGTGTGAACCCCAGCTGTGCGAACTCCGCTGTGTGAACCCCAGCTGTGTGAACCCCAGCTGTGTGAACCCAGCTGTGTGAACGTCAGATGTGTGAACCCAGCTTTGTGAACCCAGTTGTGTGAACCTCAGCTGTGTGAACCCCAGCTGTGTGAGCCCCAGCTGTGTGAACGTCAGCTATGTGAACCTCAGTTGTGTGAACCCCAGCTGTGTGAACCCAGCTGTGCGAACTCCAGCTGTGTGAACCCCAGCTGTGTGAATCCCAGCTGTGTGAACCCAGCTGTGTGAACGTCAGATGTGTGAACCTCAGTGTGTGAAACCCCAGCTGTGTGAACCCCAGCTGTGTGAACCCCCAGCTGTGTGAACCTCAGCTGTGTGAGCCCCAGCTGTGTGAACCTCAGCTGTGTGAACCCCAGCTGTGTGAACCCCAGCTGTGTGAACCTCAGCTGTGTGGCCCACAGCTGAGTGACTACCGCACTGTGAACCCCTGCTGTGTGACTACCACACACTCTGAACCCCGGCTGTGTGACTACCACACTGTGAACCCCAGCTGTGTGACTACCAATCTGTGTGAACCCCATCTATGTGACTACCACACTGTTATAAAATATATATTTTTCCCTGGATGAACCACAGTGGTGACCAGCTACATTACCAGTCACACTGGTCGTAGATACGGCCTGATAGATTTGCTCTGCCCGCCTTGTTATCCTTCTATAACGGATTTTAGATAGGGGTTTAACGCTTAATTACATTTTAATGGTAGTAACAGCGGATTCAGTGAACTTGTGAAGCAAATTCTAACAGCTACTTCCGTGGTACCAGACTGTGCAGTTCTCTTGTCAACACTGTGCAAATGACTACTGTTCTTGTGGTTGATGGACATTTAATTAAATACTTGATGAAAAACCACTATCCGGTGAAGTCTTCCAGCTCAAACTGTCGTATTTTAACACCTTATATATGTATATAGAAGAGGGGCAGCAACACACTGCTGATGCATCCAATTTTTCTAAACAAAAGAAATATAGAAAGCGAAAAAGAGGGTGAAAGTTCTCAGGGGTCACCTGCCTCTGAACTGTGAGTGATTATCACTCTGGTGACTTTCTTCTACCAGCTGCCATCTCTCTGCCATGAGAGACGTGTCACCCACAGACTCCGCATTGCAGGGACTCTCAGCCTTCTACGCTTTTACAACATGTACAAGTGTATTTGCTGTACAGGGTAGCTGCCTAAGATGTTTCTACATGGGCTCCAGAACCAGGTTCCAGTACCACCACTCTCTCTCTCTTCACCAACTTCTGAACCATCCACTCTGACAGTTTCGAAAAAAAAAATATGCAAGCTTGGTTACATTCCATTTTTTATGACTAAGACACATGTACGACACATGCATCTGTGCTGCACCTGTGTTTCTTCTGCGTTGCACATGTGTTGCATCTGTGCTGCACCTATGTTTCACTTGTGTTGCACAAGTGTTGCATTTGTGTTGCACCTGTGTAGCACCTGTAATGCACCTGTGCTTTCACAGTATTGCATTTGTGTTGCACCTGTGTACACTGTAAATCATCTGTGTTGCACCTGTATAGCCCCTGTAATGCACTTGTGTAGCACCTTTAATGCACCTGCGTAGCACCTGTAATGCACCTGTGCTGCACAAGTGTTGCACAAGTGTTGCACAAGTGTTGCATTAAAATTATAATACGATATTTGTGTATAATTTTCAAATCTTAGTGACATAGATGATTACGTTACTGGACACCATTGTTATCAGGGTTTAAAACGTAATTCTTCATAACAGGTGATCCTAGGTGCTGCAACATGCTGTGCTTCACCAGTGGACACCCCCAGAGGTGCTGCAACATGCTGTGCTTCACCAGTGGACACCCCCAGAGGTGTAAAGTAAAAGGACACAAGTGCAACTAATGTGACATTTATTGTGGCAACGTTTCGCTCTACAGGAGCTTTATCAAGCCATTACAAACAATACATGGACACAGAGAGTATATAAAGGCTCAGAGTGAGGTGAATACTAGTGAGGTACCATTTCGATGTTCACTAGTGGTAGTAGTAGTAGTAGTAGTGGTGGTAGTGACAAAAGTAATACAATATGGTAGAGCAATTAATTCGTACATGAGTAAAAGGATATAAAAGCTATTACTTGGGTAACATAAAAATAGGTTGGACAAATATAAACTGGAATGAGGCAGCTTGTTTCAGTGTTCACTCCTTGTAATGTGCTTGTGTAGTATAACAGGAGAGACTATGTGATGGCAGGGTTTACTGTTTTCAGGAGGATTCTTGCTAAGACTTCGGAGATGGTGAAGCTGCCGTTGTTTTGTTTAATTGTATTCGAAACAGCGATCAGTGCTGATTCAAGGCACTTGCGTGTGCGGAAATTAGTTTCTTTTATCACTAATTGGGCGTCTCTGAATTTCATAAGATGATTGGTGGAATTTCGGTGTTGTACACAGGCGTTGTTTAAGTTGTCGTTCCTACATGCGTATATGTGTTCATTGAGGCGGGTGTCGAGGTTTCTTGCTGTTTCACCTACGTAGATCTTGTCACAGCCTCCACAGGGTATAGTGTAAACTCCTGCATTGACTGGTTCGTGGTGCTTGGGCATTGTCCTGGTTAGATCCTTTATTGAAGTGGTAGAAGCAGATGGCGACTCTGGTGTTAGCTTGTGAAAGTACTTTTGAGACGTTTATGGCAACCTGGCTGTTGGGAAGAATTATAACTTTGTTGGGAGCGGTGTTGGTGCGTGGAGAATTGATGATCTGAAGAGCTCTTTTCTTGCAGTCTTTGATGAAAAAAGAAGGAAATTGTAACTCAGTGAATGTTTGGTGAATGTAAGTACATTCCTCGTCGAGAAACTCAGGACTACAAATTCGGTATTGCTCTTAGGAAAAACCCGATGATGATGCCTCTTTTGGTCTTGGTATCTTGACTGAATAGAAGTGTGTGAGATCATTTTTATTGGTGGGTTTCCGATAAACTTGAAATCTTAGGTTGTTGTCTACTTTGTGAATGAGGACGTCGAGGAAAGGTAGCTTGTCATTGGACTCTTCTTCTAGTGTAAACTGAATCGCTGGTTCAACTGCGTTGAGACTTGCCTGAAGATCCCGTACATCAAAACGTTTTGGAGTTATTACGAGGACATCGTCCACGTAACGTAACCAAGTGACGCTTGAAGGGATGATGTTGGCGAAGTGTTCGGACTCTAGGTGTTCCATGTATAAGTTGGCTAGGACGGCACTTATTGGGGACCCCATTCCCATGCCGTAGGTTTGTTTGTAGAGCTTGTTATTGAAGGAAAAACAATTGAAGTTAACACAGAGTTCAATCAAGTCAACAAAATCTCGGGAGGTAAAGGAAGATTAAGGTCCTGGTTGACTTTACGTCGTAGAACTTCGATGGCTTTTTTGGTATGTACTTTTGTGAAGAGGGAAGTCACATCCAAACTGCTTAGTTTCTTGTTACGGATGGAGAGGTTACGGATGCGGTTGAGAAGGTCGTCTGAGTGTTTAAGATGAGCGGGGCTGATGGTCCCCAGAAGGCAGGAAAGATGTTTGGCAAGAACTCCGGCTAGTTTGTGTGGAGCACTGCCTATTCCTGACGTGATTGGTCTGAGAGGAATATTGTGTTTATGGGTCTTGGGTAAACCATTCATGTGTGCTGGTTTAGGGTTGCTTGGTAACAAGTACAGAAGTTTCTTCCCTTCTCTAGTGCGTTTGAGTACTTGTCTGGTTTTGTATAGAAAGTCTTTGGTGAGCGTCTCCCACTGTTGAGTGCTGATGGGTTCGTATGTAGATTGATCATTCAAAAGGTCCATCATACTCAACACCAGTGACTACAACACTAAAATGATGGACCTTTTGAATGATCAATCTACATACGAACCCATCAGCACTCAACAGTGGGAGACGCTCACCAAAGACTTTCTATACAAAACCAGACAAGTACTCAAACGCACTAGAGAAGGGAAGAAAACTTCTGTACTTGTTACCAAGCAACCCTAAACCAGCACACAATGTATGGTTTACCCAAGACCCATAAACACAATATCCTCTCAGACCAATCACGTCAGGAATAGGCAGTGCTCCACACAAACTAGCCGGAGTTCTTGCCAAACAACCTTCCTGCCTTCTGGGGACCATCAGCCCCGCTCATCTTAAACACTCAGGCGACCTCTCAACCGCATCCGTAACCTCTCCATCCGTAACAAGTAAACTAAGCAGTTTGGATGTGACTTCCCTCTTCACAAAAGTACATACCAAAAAGCCATCGAAGTTCTACGACGTAAAGTCAACCAGGACCTTAATCTTCCTTTACCTCCCGGAGATTTTGTTGACTTGATTGAACTCTGTGTTAACTTCAACTGTTTTTCCTTCAATAACAAGCTCTACAAACAAACCTACGGCATGGGAATGGGGTCCCCAATAAGTGCCGTCCTAGCCAACTTATACATGGAACACCAAGAGTCCGAACACTTCGCCAACATCATCCCTTCAAGCGTCACTTGGTACGTTTACGTGGACATGTCCTCGTAAAACTCCAAAACGTTTTGATGTACGGGATCTCAGGCAAGGCTCAACGCAGTTGAACCACGATTCAGTTTACACTAGAAGAAGAGTCCAATACAAGCTACCTTTCTCGACGTCCTCATTCACAAAGTAGACAACAACCTAAGATTTCAAGTTTATCGGAAACCCACCAATAAAAATGATCTCACACACTTCTATTCCAGTCAAGATACCAAGACCAAAAGAGGCATCATCATCGGGTTTTCCTAAGTAGCATACCGAATTTGTAGCGTCCTGAGTTTCCTCGACGAGGAATGTACTTACATTCACCAAACATTCACTGAGTTACAATTTCCTCCTTTTTTCATCATAGACTGCAAGAAAAGAGCTCTTTAGATCATCAATTCTCCACGCACCAACACCGCTCCCAACAAAGTTATAATTCTTCCCAACAGCCAGGTTGCACTAAACGTCTCAAAAATACTTTCACAGCTAAACACCAGAGTCGCCATCGCTTCTACCACTTCAATAAAGGATCTAACCAGGACAATACCCAAGCACCACGAACCAGTCAATGCAGGAGTTTACACTATACCCTGTGGAGGCTGTGACAAGATCTACGTAGGTGAAACAGCAAGAAACCTCGACACCCGCCTCAATGAACACATATACGCATGTAGGAACGACAACTTAAACAACGCCTGTGTACAACACCGAAATTCCACCATCATCTTATGAAATTTCAGAGACGCCCAATTAGTGATAAAAGAAAACTAATTTCCGCACACGCAAGTGCCTTGAATCAGCACTGATCGCTGTTTCGAATACAATTAAACAAAAACACGGCAGCTTCACCATCTCCGAAGTCTTAGCAAGAATCCTCTGAAAACAGTAAACCCTGCCATCACATAGTCTCTCCTGTTATACTACACAAGCACATTACAAGGAGTGAACACTGAAACAAGCTGCCTCATTCCAGTTTATATTTGTCCAACCTATTTTTATGTTGCCCAAGTAATAGCTTTTATATCCTTTTACTCATGTACGAATTAATTGCTCTACCATATTGTATTACTTTTGTCACTACCACCACTACTACTACTACCACTACCACTAGTGAACATCGAAATGGTACCTCACTAGTATTCACCTCACTCTGAGCCTTTATATACCCTCTGTGTCCATGTATTGTTTGTAATGGCTTGATAAAGCTCCTGGAGAGCGAAACGTTGCCACAATAAATGTCACATTAGTTGCACTTGTGTCCTTTTACTTTACATATTGTCGGTAATTCTACCAACTTTATTACACCCCCAGAGGTGCTGCAACATGCTGTGCTTCACCAGTGGACACCCCCAGAGGTGCTGCAACATGCTGTGCTTCACCAGTGGACACTCCCAGAGGTGCTGCAACATGCTGTGCTTCACCAGTGGACACCCCCAGAGGTGCTGCAACATGCTGTGCTCCACCAGTGGGACACCCCCAAGAGGTGCTGCAACATGCTGTGCTTCACACAGTGGACACCCCCAGAGGTGCTGCAACATGCTGTGCTTCACAAGTGGACACTCCCAGAGGTGCTGCAACATGCTGTGCTCCACCAGTGGACACCTCCAGAGGTGCTGCAACATGCTGTGCTTCACCAGTGGACACTCCCAGAGGTGCTGCAACATGCTGTGCTTCACCAGTGGACACCCCCAGAGGTGCTGCAACATGCTGTGCTTCACCAGTGGACACTCCCAGAGGTGCTGCAACATGCTGTGCTTCACCAGTGGACACTCCCAGATGTGCTGCAACATGCTGTGCTCCACCAGTGGACACTCCCAGAGGTGCTGCAACATGCTGTGCTTCACCAGTGGACACTCCCAGAGGTGCTGCAACATGCTGTGCTCCACCAGTAGACACTCCCAGAGGTGCTGCAACATGCTGTGCTTCACCAGTGGACACCCCAGAGGTGCTGCTTCATGCTGTGCTTCACCACTGGGCGTCCAACAGTTGCTTCATCATGCTGTGCTTCACCAGTGGACACCCCCAGAGGTGCTGCAACATGCTGTGCTTCACCAGTGGACACCCCAGAGGTGCTGCTTCATGCTGTGCTTCACCACTGGGCGTCCAACAGTTGCTTCATCATGCTGTGCTTCACCAGTGGACACCCCCAGAGGTGCTGCAACATGCTATGCTCCACCAGTGGACACCCCCAGAGGTGCTGCAACATGCTGTGCTTCACCAGTGGACACCCCCAGAGGTGCTGCAACATGCTGTGCTCCACCAGTGGACACTCCCAGAGGTGCTGCAACATGCTGTGCTCCACCAGTGGACACTCCCAGAGGTGCTGCAACATGCTGTGCTCCCAGTGACACTCCCAGAGGTGCTGCAACATGCTGTGCTTCACCAGTGGACACCCCCAGAGGTGCTGCTTCATGCTGTGCTTCACCACTGGGCGTCCAACAGCTGCTTCATCATGCTGTGCTTCACCAGTGGACACCCCCAGAGGTGCTGCAATATGCTGTGCTCCACCAGTGGACACCCCCAGAGGTGCTGCAACATGCTGTGCTCCACCAGTGGACACTCCCAGAGGTGCTGCAACATGCTGTGCTCCACCAGTGGACACTCCCAGAGGTGCTGCAACATGCTGTGCTCCACCAGTGGACACTCCCAGAGGTGCTGCAACATGCTGTGCTCCACCAGTGAACACTCCTAGAGGTGCTGCAACATGCTGTGCTTCTCCAGTGGACACTCCCAGAGGTGCTGCAACATTCTGTGCTCCACCAGTGGACACTCCCAGAGGTGCTGCAACATGCTGTGCTCCAAAGTGGACACTCCCAGAGGTGCTGCAACATGCTGTGCTCCACCAGTGGACACTCCCAGAGGTGCTGCAACATGCTGTGCTTCACCAGTGGACACCCCAAAGGTGCTGCTTCATGCTGTGCTTCACCACTGGGCGTCCACCAGTTGCTTCATCGTGCTGTGCTTCACCAGTGGACACCCCCAGAGGTGCTGCTTCATGCTGTGCTTCACCACTGGGCGTCCAACAGTTGCTTCATCATGCTGTGCTTCACCAGTGGACACCCCCAGAGGTGCTGCTTCATGCTGTGTTTTATCCTTGAACACCCCAGAGATGCTGCTTCGTGCTGTGCTTCAGCAGTGGACACCCCCAGAGGTGCTGCATCATGCTGTGCTTCACCCGTGGACACCCAAGAGGTGCTGCAGCATGCTATGCTTCACCAGTGAACCCCAACCCCCCAGAGGTGCTACTGGTTTTTGCAGCGCCAGTCTTGGAAACTCAGCTAATTAGGCTGTGAGTTATTCCCGGGTAATAGCATACAATCAGGAACGGGCAAGCATGCTAATTGCTTATCAGTGATCGACGGTCTGATCTCGGGGCCTCAGCATCTCCCTTTTGCCGTCGCTTCTGCTAACGTCCTTGCTACATTGGTCTTTACGGTCGATTAACGCAGTCCCGAATCTTCCTGTGAAGGGTATGAGGGGGAAGGAAAGAGGAGGGGGGAAGATGGGAAGAGAAAGGGGAAGAGAAAGGGGGGAAGGAGAGGATCGACAGCAACGCATAATGGGAGGAATCACCTCTTTTATTAAACCAGATACCAGGAAGAACGACTACTGGTGTAAATCTCGAAAAACGTTCTTAAACTCAAACTAGCTGCGAGATATACTTCTTTTTCCCTCACCATCACCACCCATCACCATCCATCACAGGATCTCCGCAACAGGTAAGGAAGCGTAACATCACAAGTCATTCATAAGGTCGTAATGTACATTTTTTTCAATTTCAACTGGCTTGTTGCCTGAATAAGGCAACTTGAAATGCATTAAATCAGGAGTTACTCCATAGTTTAGCTGCTGCTCGTTCCGTCAGCCAGTTAGACGTCAGCACCGTCAGCTTCCCGAAGTTCATAGCTTGATTTGCAGTCCAGAATGATGAGGATGATGAAGTGTGAATTGCACGTGATTGGCAGATGGGTACGTAATTTCCACGCTACTGGTTCCTTTCACGTGATGCGCAGAGAAGCTGTGATGTGTGGGCCTCGCTATTGAATCTTTATGATAGGCAATTGAGTGCTGGTGTGCAATTTGCACGTGATTGGCTGGGGATATACTGCCAGTACGTGGCTGGCTGATGGTGTCAGGTCAGGATGAGAGACTGAGGACCCCAGAGTGCAGCATCCTCGTAAGAAAACAACAGCAGTCAGAAAATTAAGTCCTTTGGTTTGGGATATTTGCTGTTTAGAGTGACGTTCTAAAGTGTCGTATCTGCGCGCCTCTAGAAAGGCAGTGATAGTGTGAATGATGGTGAAAGTGTTTTTTTTTTCTTGGGTCACCCTGCCTCGGTGGGAGACGGCCAGCGTGCTAAAAGAAAAGAAGTGCTGCGAGCAGAACTGTTCCTAACATATGTCAACGATATCCCAGAAGAGATCAAACCATATGTTTCGCTTTCCGTATGGTTAGGTTAGGTAAGATTTGTCAGGAAAGAAGACAAGTGTTTCCTGACGCGGCTCTTGGTCGCACGATGATCCGCTGCTAGAGCTTCTGGTCATTTGACCGAGGCCTTCCGCTGGCTTACCGGTCCACTCGTTTAAAAATTACGGTTATGATTATAACCATTTCGTACATTTCGTAAACGACGTAAGGTTAACGAGAAGAATAAGGACAGATTACAAGAAAACTTGGTCACACTGAAGGGAAGGTCACAGAACGGGTGGGGCTCGAGCCTAAGGCAGGTGAATCTTAAAACTCCCAGGCCGGTGCGCAGGACTCACCTACCAGGGGTTCGATCCCTGTCTATTATGTGGTTTGTTTGCAATTGTGTTATTACGATTTTGTGAATCAGGAGGCTGTGTATAATTTATCCCAAGGAGATAAATTTTTGGGAACACGGAAAGGGGGGAAGAGATTTCAAGCCTGAAAGCCAGACGAGAGTCTGGAGGCAAGCCTGGAAGCCAGACAAGAGTCTGGAGGTAAACCATGAAGCCAGCCGAGAGCCTGGAGGCAAGCCTGGAAGCCAGACGAGAGTCGGGAGGCAAGACTGGAAGACAGATGAGAGTCTGGAGGCAAGCCTGGAAGCCAGACTAGAGTCTGGAGACAAGCCTGGAAGCCAGACGAGAGTCTGGAGACAAGCCTGGAAGCTAGACAGGAGTCTGGAAGCAAGCCTGGAAATCAGACGAGCATTCAAGAGCTATTGCAAAGAATCACTCTTGAGTCTCAGTTCAAGTTCCTCGCTGATCATTATTCACGTCAGAAATTTCAAGAAATGACTGACCATAACACAACTTTCATGAAGTGATTATTCCTCATTTAATGTGACATATACACTGAAACACCCCTCAGTGTGTATACTGACACCCCTCAGTGTGTATACTGACATCCCTCAGTGTATACACTGATGCAACCTTCGGTGTCAATACACTGATATACACAAACCTTGGCAAATATATACTGAGATATGTCAACGTCGGTGCATAAACCCTGATGTATGGCAACACACAGTGTATATATACACTGAGATACACTGTGTATACATTCTAATACAAAAGTAAGATAAAATTAGTTATTTAGTCAGTCATTTAGTTTGTCTTGGATTATCTAAATTTAAAATATGTTGAATCATAAGTCATAAGTTTTGCTGTTGAAGAAGATATGTGTATTTCTTATCTTTTAACATCGATAGTTCTATCCTTGCGATAATGTTTCTCTCTCTTTTTCTCTCTCTCTCTCTCCTCTACTCTCTCTCTCTCTCTCTCTCTCTCTCTCTCTCGCTCTGTCTCAATCCAGTATTAGTATTTACATACTAAATATATTAATGCGTGTATTGTAGAAAGGAGAGAGAGAGAGAGAGAGAGAGGAGAGAGAGAGAGAAGGGAGAGAGAGAGAGAAGAGAGGAGAGAGGAGAGAGAGAGAGAGACAGAACAGACAGACAGACAGAGACAGAGAGTGAATTTTGCTACGAACAGAATGAAGAAGAGGACGAAAAAAAATGATAGAAAAAAGGGTAAGAAAGAAAACTGCAGCAAGTAGAAATAAAAACAGGAAGAGGAGGTGGAGAAAGGGAGATATACTCCTCTCGCTGCAATATACATATATATATATATATATATATATATATATATATATATATATTATATATATTATATAATATATATATATATATATATATATATATATATATAACATATATATAAACTTCAGAAATTACTGCTCAAACGTCGATAATTATTACATTATAAGTCTTCAATTATTTTTGTCGACTGCTGGGATTATAGGGGATAAAATAATCAGAATTTGTGAAATTAAACTCGAGATTATTATACATTATAAAATATTTTATGGTTGTGTTATTTTCCTTGTTCAAGACCTGTTCTTGCTTTTGTTTGTTTGTTTTGTGGGGACGTCCGTGACCTGAAGCAGGTGAGTCACACCTTGTGTACACCTGTGCACACCTGGTGACTCATATCTTGCGTACACCTGTACACACCTGGTGACTCATATCTTGCGTACACATGTGCACATCTGGTGACTCATATCTTGCGTACACATGTGCACATCTGGTGACTCATATCTTGCGTACACATGTGCACACCTGGTGACTCATATTTTGCGTACACATGTGCACACCTGGTGACTCATATCTTGCGTACACCTGCACACACCAGGCGACTCACACCACGTACAAGTACACTCACCAGGTGAGTCACACCATGTACACCTGCACACACCTGGAGACTCACACCATGTACAACTGTACACACCTGGTAACTCAAACCATATACACCTGTACACACCTGGTGATTCATATCATATACACCTGCACACACCTGGTGACTCACACTATGCCCTCCTATACACACCTAATGACTCACACCATTTACGCCTGCACACTCTGGGAACTCACACTATGTACACCTGCACTCACCAGGTGACTCACACCATGTTCACCTGCACACAACAGGTGACTCACACTATGTACACCTGCACACACCTGGCGACTCACACTATGTTCACCCGTTCACACCTGGCGACTCATACCATGTACATCCGTTCACACCTGATGACTCATAGCACACACCTGATGACTCACACCACGTACACCTGCACACAACAGGTGTTAATTTACCAATCAAGGACAGAGTTGCCTTGATGCTGGTGAAGGGATATTGATTCAAGGAATTTTTTATTTCCTTCTCTTCCTCGTATCAAACCTGCTTACCTTCCTTCTTTCCCCAGGAGTTGTATAACCCTTGCGAGTTTAGCGCTTTTCGTAAATATATCAGAAACAGTTAACAAAAGTTACGCTTTCAGATGACCCACAATTCACAAGTGACCCACAATTCCTTGATGCAACAATTCACAAGTGACCCACAATTCCTTGATGCAACAATTCACAAGTGACCCACAATTCCCTGATGCAACACTTCACAAGTGACCCACAATTCCCTGATGCAACAATTCACAAGTGACCCACAATTCCTAGATGCAACAATTCACAAGTGACCCACAATTCCCTGATGCAACAATTCACAAGTGACTCACAATTCCTTGATGCAACAATTCACAAGTGACCCACACTTCCCTGATGCAACAATTCACAAGTGACCCACAATTCCTTGATGCAACAATTCACAAGTGACCCACAATTCCCTGATGCAAACAATTCACAAGTGACCCACAATTCCCTGATGCAACAATTCACAAGTGACCCACAATTCCCTGATGCAACAATTCACAAGTGACCCACAATTCCCTGATGCAACAATTCACAAGTGACCCACAATTCCTGATGCAACAATTCACAAGTGACCCACAATTCCTTGATGCAACAATTCACAAGTGACCCACAATTCCCTGATGCAACAATTCACAAGTGACCCACAATTCCTTGATGCAACAATTCACAAGTGACCCACAATTCCTGATGCAACAATTCACAACTGACCCACAATTCCTTGATGCAACAATTCACAAGTGACCCACAATTCCTTGATGCAACAATTCACAAGTGACCACAATTCCCTGATGCAACAATTCACAACTGACCCACAATTCCTTGATGCAAACAATTCACAAGTGAACCCACAATTCCCTGATGCAACAATTCACAAGTGACCCACAATTCCTTGATGCAACAATTCACAAGTGACCCACAATTCCCTGATGCAACAATTCACAAGTGACCCACAATTCCTTGATGCAAACAATTCACAAGTGACCCACAATTCCTGATGCAACAATTCACCAAGTGACCCACAATTCCCTGAGCAACAATTCACAACTGACCCACAATTCCTTGATGCAACAATTCACAACTGACCCACAATTCCTTGATGCAACAATTCACAAGTGACACACAATTCCCTGATGCAACAATTCACAACTGACCCACAATTCCTTGATGCAACAATTCACAAGTGACCCACAATTCCTTGATGCAACAATTCACAACTGACCCACAATTCAGTGAATAAACGTGTCTCGATATTTTGGTCCCTCGTCAGTCATTACTCAGTGACTGAACGAAACGTGCCCTCTTGCTCTCTCCTCTCCAGTGTTTCACTCCTTGCTTGACGTTTCGGTCCACCCAAGGACCGAAACGTCACCGAGTTTCCTCTATGAATTGTTAGTTAACTGTGAACAGCTGTTAGTTGGATCAGATTCTTTAACTCGTGTTCATTGGATCAGATGTTTTAACTAATGTTAGTTGGATCACAGCCTTTGACTAGTGTTAGTTGAATTTAGATTCTTTAATCGGTATTAGTTAGCACTAAGGTGGAGTGAGTTACGTCGGGAAATGAGGATCATAGGCATTAATCGCTAGTACCTTAGTCAGCGGCATTAATCGCTAGTTCCTTAGTCACCGGCATTAATCGCTAGTACCTTAGTCACCGGCATTAATCGCTAGTACCTTAGTCACCGGCATTAATCGCTAGTACCTTAGTCACCGGCATTAATCGCTAGTAACTTAGTCACCGGCATTAATCGCTAGTACCTTAGTCACCGGCATTAATCGCTAGTACCTTAGTCTCCGGCATTAATCGCTAGTACTTAGTCACGGCATTAATCGCTAGTACCTTAGTCACCGGCATTAATCGCTAGTACCTTAGTCACAGCATAATCGCTAGTACCTTAGTCACCGGCATTAATCGCTAGTACCTTAGTCACAGGCATTAATCGCTAGTACCTTAGTCTCCGGCATTAATCGATGGTACCTTAGTCACCGGCATTAATCGTTATAACCCTAGTAACCGGCATTAATCGCTAGTACCTTAGTCACCGGCATTAATCGCTAGTACCTTAGTCACAGGCATTAATCGCTAGTACCTTAGTCTCCGGCATTAATCGATGGTACCTTAGTCACCGGCATTAATCGCTAGTACCTTAGTCACCGGCATTAATCGCTAGTACCTTAGTCACCGGCATTAATCGCTAGTACCTTAGTCTCCGGCATTAATCGCTAGTACCTTAGTCACCGGCATTAATCGCTAGTACCTTAGTCACCGGCATTAATCGCTAGTACCTTAGTCACAGGCATTAATCGCTAGTACCTTAGTCTCCGGCATTAATCGATGGTACCTTAGTCACCGGCATTAATCGCTAGTACCTTAGTCACCGGCATTAATCGCTAGTACCTTAGTCACGGCATTAATCGGTAGTACCTTAGTCACCAGCATTAATCGCTGGTACCTTAGTCACCGGCATTAATCGCTAGTACCTTAGTCACCGGCATTAATCGCCGGTACCTTAGTCACCGGCATTAATCGCTAGTACCTTAGTCACGGCATTAATCGCTAGTACCTTAGTCACAAGCATTAATCGCTGGTACCTTAGTCACCGGCATTAATCGCTAGTACCTTAGTCACTGGCATTAATCGCTAGTACCTTAGTCACAGGCATTAATCGCTAGTACCTTAGTCATCGGCATTAATCGCTAGTACCTTAGTCACCGGCATTAATCGCTAGTACCTTAGTCACCGGTATTAATCGCTAGTACCTTAGTCACCGGCATTAATCGCTAGTACCTTAGTCACCGGCGTTAATCGCTAGTACCTTAGACACCGGCATTAATCGCTAGTACCTTAGTCAGCGACATTAATCGCTAGTACCTTAGCGGCATTAATCGCTAGTACCTTAACCGGCATTAATCGCTGGTACCTTAGTCACTGGCATTAATCGCTAGTACCTTAGTCACCGGCATTAATCGCTAGTACCTTAGTCACCGGCATTAATCGCTGGTACCATAGTCACCGGCATTAATCGCTAGTACCTTAGTCTCCGGCATTAATCGCTAGTACCTTAGTCACCAGCATTAATCGCTGGTACCTTAGTCACCGGCATTAATCGCTAGTACCTTAGTCACCGGCATTAATCGCTAGTACCTTAGTCACCGGCGTTAATCGCTAGTACCTTAGTCACCGGCATTAATCGCTAGTACCTTAGGGGTCTTGAAGGTAGCTAGGGGTCTTGAAGGTAGCCAGGGGTCTTGAAGGCAGCCAGTGGTCTTGAAGGTAGCCAGGGGACTTGAAGGTAGCCATGGGTCTTAAAGGTAGCCATGGGTCTTGAAGGCAGCCATGGGTCTTGAAGGTAGCCAGGGGTCTTAAAGTCAGCCAGGGGTCTTGAAGGTAGCCAGGAGTCTTGAAGGTAGCCAGGGGTCTTGAAGGTAGCCAGGGGTCTTGAAGGTAGACAGGGATCTTGAAGGTAGCCAGTGGTTTTGAAGGTAGCCAGGGGTCTGGAAGGTAGCCAGGGGTCTTGAAGGTAGCCAGGGGTCTTGAAGGCAGCCAGGGGTCTTGAAGGCAGCCAGGGGTCTTGAAGGTAGACAGGGATCTTGAAAGTAGCCAGGGGTGTTGAAGGTAGCCAGGGGTGTTGAAGGTAGCCAGGGGTCTTGAAGGTAGCCAGGGGTCTTGAAGGTAGCCAGGGCTCTTGAAGGTAGCCAGGGGTCTTGAAGTTAGCCAGGGGTCTTGAAGGTAGCCAGGGCTCTTGAAGGTAGCCAGGGGTCTTGAAGGTAGCCAGGGCTCTTGAAGGTAGCCAGGGGTCTTGAAGGTAGCCAGGGGTCTTGAAGGTAGCCAGGGGTCTTGAAGGTGGCCAGGGGTCTTGAAGGTAGCCAGGGGTCTTGAAGGTAGCCAGGGGTCTTGAAGGTAGCCAGGGGTCTTGAAGGTAGCCAGGGGTCTTGAAGGTAGCCAGGGGTCTTGAAGGTAGCCAGGGGTCTTGAAGGTAGCCAGGGATCTTGAAGGTAGCCAGGGGTCTTGAAGGTAGCCAGAGGTCTTGAAGGTAGCCAGGGGTCTTGAAGGAAGCCAGGGATCTTGAAGGTAGCCAGGGGTCTTGAAGGTAGCCAGGGGTCTTGAAGGTAACCAGGGGTCTTGAAGGTAGCCAGGGGTCTTGAAGGTAGCCAGGGGTCTTGAAGGTAGCCATGGGTCTTGAAGGTGGCCCGGGGTCTTGAAGGTAGCCAGGGGTCTTGAAGGTAGCCTGGAATCTTGAAGGTGGTCAGGGGTCTTGAAGGTTGCCAGGGGTCTTGAAGGTAGACAGGGGTCTTGAAGGTAGCCAGGGGTCTTGAAGGTAGCCAGAGGTCTTGAAGGTAGCCAGGGGTCTTGAAGGTAACCAGGGGTCTTGAAGGTAGCCAGGGGTCTTGAAGGTAGCCAGGGGTCTTGAAGGTAGTCAGGGGTCTTGAAGGTAGCCAGTGGTTTCGAAGGTAGCCAGGGGTTTGAAGATAGCCAGGGGTCTTGAAGGTAGTAAGGGAGCTTGAAGGTAGCCAGGGGTCGTGAAGGTAGCCAGGGGTCTTGAAGGTAGCCAGGGGTCTTGAAGGTAGTAAGGGATCTTGAAGGTAGCCAGGGGTCGTGAAGGTAGCCAGGGGTCTTGAAGGTAGCCAGGGGTCTTGAAGGTAGCCAATGGTCTTGAAGGTAGCCAGGGATCTTGAAGGTAGTAAGGGATCTTGAAGGTAGCCAGGGGTCTTTAAGGTAGCCAGGGGTCTTGAAGGTAGCCAGGGGTCTTGAAGGTAGCCAGAGGTCTTGAAGGTAGCCAGGGGTCTTGAAGGTAACCAGGGGTCTTGAAGGTAGCCAGGGGTCTTGAAGGTAGCCAGGGGTCTTGAAGGTAGTCAGGGGTCTTGAAGGTAGCCAGTGGTTTTGAAGGTAGCCAGGGGTCTTGAAGATAGCCAGGGATCTTGAAGGTAGCCAGGGGTCTTGAAGGTAGTAAGGGATCCTGAAGGTAGCCAGGGGTCTTGAAGGTAGCCAGGGGTCTTGAAGGTAGCCAGGGGTCTTG
>NC_069409.1:71580255-71581367 GCF_026875155.1 Cherax quadricarinatus
ATATATGGTTTATATCTTTCACAATATATAAAGCAAGAAGTATATTTCAGTGTATATACACCTAAAGAGGTATATTTCCAGTGTGTGTATACCTAGACTCATACTTATGGGTGTATAAACACCCAGAAGTATGTATCGTGTATCCTTCAGTGTATATACACACCGAAAGTTGACTTTCATCCTAGCATTAAAGAGTAAAATATTCCTGGCTGCTGGTCTTCAAGGGGAAAAAATACTTAAGAGTCTTAACGAAATACTCGTATACTGACGAGATAACGAGAGACAATGCTGGAAGTTGTCTCTCCTTTTACAGCAGCGGATGTGGTCAAGTGTGTAACAACTGCCTCGCCACGATGCCTCTCACGCAGCCTTGAAATCTCTGACTTCCAATGATTATTATTAATATTATTATTATTATCATTATTATTATTATTATTATTATTATTATTATTATTATTATTTTTTATCGCATTATTATTATTATTATGGGAGATTATCAGATATAAGTCATAGGAATGAAGGGACCAGTTTCACATCCTTGGATCAAGAGTCATTTGCCAGTATAAAGGAAAAAACCCCCCACCTCACACCTCCACGGAAGGGGAAGAGAGAGACTAGAGAAGGGAGAGATGTAGGGGAGGAAGAGGGGGAAGGAGGGGGAGGAGGGGGGAGGAGGGAGGGAGGGGGGGAGGGGAGAAAAGACTCATTACCTGGACTTAATGAGGTGCTTTGTAATTAATGCTCTGGGGAATAATTGATTATATTTTTATATTCTCTCTCTCTCTCCCTCATTCTCTTTTCAATAAATATTCAATTCAATTTAAGTCTTCCTAACAAACCATTTCACACACCACACACACACACACACACACACACACACACACACACACACACACACACACACACACACACACACAACACACACATCATTTAGAAGCAATATGGATGATAGCAGCAAGAATTATCCCGGTTGAAAAATGCACCGCGGATGATAACAGATGATAACGCAGATGATAGCTCTTAAAAGTAAAGCGGATGTTAGCTGCATTAAGCACCTGGGGTATCCTTCTTAAACTGCGTAATACTTTCAATAAAAAAATGCGGGAATGGGG
>NC_069409.1:71581867-71621867 GCF_026875155.1 Cherax quadricarinatus
GGGGAAAAAAAAAAATAAATAAAAATGAGGAAAAAATGAGTGTAAGTGGGGAAAAAAATGAGTGTAAATGAGGGAAAAAATGTGAGGTAAATTACGAAAAGTGAGTGTAAATGAGGAAAAAATGAGAGTAAATAAGGAAAAAATGAGTGTTAATAAAAAAAAAATGAGGGGTAAATGGGGAAAAAAAAATTGTGGTAAATGAGGAAAAAATGAGGGGTAAATGAAGAAAAACTAGTGCAAATTGAGGAAAAACGAGTGTAAATTATGAAAAATGACTGTAACTTGTGAAATCTGAATGTAAATGAGAAAATGTGTAAATGAGAATGAAAGTAAGTGAAAAAATGCAAATGAGAGTAGTGTAAATGAGAAAAGTGTTGGAATGAGTGTAAATGAATATAAATGAGAATGAGTGTAAATGAGGGAGATAAGTGTAAATAAAAAATGATAAATGAGTGTACATAAGAGTAAATGAGGGTTAAGGAGTGTAAATGAGATAAACGAAGGTGTAAATAAATTTAAGACCTGTGTAAATGAAGGCATTTCGTATATTCAGTAAAAAAAAAAGATGTACAATGATATGGGATCAAACGTTCTTCATATATATATATATATATATATATATATAATATTATATATATATTATATATAATATATATATATATATATATATAAAATATATATATATATATTATAAAATATTTTATAATATATATTTTATATATATATATATGTATATATATATATATATATATATATTTTATATATATATATATATTTTATATATATATATATATATATATTATAAAATATATATATATATATAAGAAATTCGCAAGAGCAGGCGAAATAACACAAGCACGATCTTGGCTGAAGGAGACTCAAAACCTTTACGAACCTTGGAACAAGGTACGCAGTGCTTTAACCAATCACCCACACTGGACAATACCTTGGAGTCCAGCTTGCGCTAGACTTTGATCCAAGGAGCCAGCTTTCAGGGAGAAGGCTTACAGCTTTTCATCTCATCCCCTGCATGCATCAGCCTTAGGTTCGAGTCTCCTTCAGCCAGAGATCAGTGTTTGTTTATATTTCGCCTGCTCTTGCGAATTCCTTGCATTGTTAATATTTCTAGTAAGGCTGATGCATGCAGGGGATGAGATGAAAAGCTGTAAGCCTTCTCCCTGAAAGCTGGCTGCCTTGCAAATCCTGTGTCACAAACCTACTGGAGTTCTATGACATGGTGGCAGCAGTAAGACAAGAGAGAGAGGGGTGGGTGGATTGCATTTTCTTGGACTGCAAGAAGGTGTTTGACACAGTTCCACACAAGAGATTAGTGCAAAAACTGGAGGACCAAGCAGGGATAACAGGGAAGGCACACAAGGATCGGGAATACTTGTGGGAAGACAGCAGCGAGTCAGGGTAAGTGGCGGGGGTGTCAGAGTGGGCATCGTGCCCAGGGGGGCCCACGGGGGTCTCTAGGCCAGTGCTTTTGTGGTATTTGTAAACGACATGACGGAGGAATAGACTCTGGGGTTTGCCCCTTTTTGCAGATGACGTAAGTTGATGGAAGAATTCACTCATAAAAGCCCAGGCAGAACAACAATGGGATTGGACAGGCGCGACCTGGTCCAGAAATTTGGCCCGGGAGTTCAACCCCACCATGGCAAATCATGAAGTTTGGGGAAGGCAAAGAAGCCCGCAGACGGAGTACAGTCTAGGGGGCCAGAGACTCAAACCCATTAAGGGAAAAAGATTTTTGGGGTGAGTATAACACCAGGCACTCCCCTGAAGCGCACATCAACCAAATAACGGCTAAGCATAGGGCGCCTAGCAAACTCAGAACAGCATTCAGACCCTTAAAAGGGAAAACTTCAGTCCCCGTACAGGTACTTGGCCCCATATTGGAGTATACGGCACCGTTTGGAACCCCCCCTAGCCAAACACGTAAAAAAAACAAGAAAGTGCAAAGGTTTGCAACAAGACATCCCAGAGCAAAGAGGTATGCCCACGGGGGGGTTTAAAGGGGAAATAAACCCTGACGCACTGGAGGACAGGAGAGATGGGGGGACTATAACGACATAAAAATATGAGAGGAATTGCAAGGTGGACAAAGCAGGTTTTCCAAAATTGGACCGAAAAGGGACAAAATTTGGAAATTTGAAGACACAGATGAATCCAGGGTTTAGGAAATATTTTTCAGCCACGAGTGTCGGGGGAATGTTTTGGGGTGCGAGTAGTAGGAGGGTCCCTTCCTTTAAGCAGAGGTAGATAAAATCCGGGTTAGGGAAAGGGACCCAGTAGCGATCGGAAGAGGCGGGGGCCCGGAGCTCGGACTCGCCCTCAACCCCAAAATAGGTGGTAATAGGTGAGTACATACACACAAAATACACCAAAACACACACAACACAACACACACACCACAACACACCAAACACACACACACACCACACCACCCCACACCACCACACACACAACAACACACACCACACACACCCCCACACACCACAACACCAAAAGCCCCAAAGGGGTATAATGGAAAAGTTTTGGGGAAGCGATGTGTGGAGCAATCCCTACATGCTTTAAGCAGAGGTATGTAAAGCTCAAAGGTCAGGGAGGTGACTATAGCGATCAGTGAAAAGGCGGGGCCCGGGGCTCGGCTCGACCCCCCAACCCCAAATAGGTGATACACACACACAAACCCCCCACACACACCACACACACACACACACACCACCCCAAACAACACACACACACACACACACACACACCCCACACCACACACCCCCACACACACAACACACCCCAACACACACACACAACAACACAACACACACAAAACACACCAACATACACACACACACACCACACACACCCCCCCCAAACACACACACACAACCCCACCCCAACACATACACACACACACACACACACAACACACACACAACAACAAACCCAAACCCCACCACACACACACCACACAACCCACACACACAAAAACACACACACCTCCCACACAACAACACCACACAACCACACACACACACACACACACACACACACAACACACACACACACACACCACACCACAAAAAAAAAACCAAAAACACACACACCACCACCATACACACACACACAACAAAAACACACCACAACACAACACACACACACAACCACCCACACACCACAAAACCCACACACACACACACCCAAAAAACCAAACCCCACACAACCCCAAAACCCCAAAACACACCACAAAAACACAACACACACCAAAACAACCACACACAAAAACCCCAAACCCCACAAAAACAACCACAACACCCCAAAACAACACACAACACCCCACACAACACAACACACACACAACCCCACACCCAAAAAAACCCCCACACAACCAAAACACACAACACACAAAACCCCCAAACCCCAAACACAAACCCAAAAAACACCAAACACACAACAAACACACACACAAAAACAACAAAAAAAACCACAACAAACACAAAAAAAAAAAAAAACAAACACCACACAACCAAAACCAAAAACAAAAAAAACAAACCCAAAAAAAAAAAAAAAAACAACAAAAAAACACACCCCCCACAACACAACCAAAACCCAACCCCAAAACAAAAAAAAAAAAAAAAAAAAACCAAAATTACCACACCAAAAACAACAAAAACAAAAAAACCAAAAAAAACAAACAGGAGAGTAAAAGTCAAAGTATTTAAATATGTAAAGAGAAAATTTCCCTGGGGTCTCGAAGCTCCCGGGAGTTTGAAAAAATCAACAAAGAATTTTTAAGAAAGTAAAAAAGTTTAAATATGTTTAAGGAAGAAATTACAACCTACGTCAGAACGTACGTGTCATGGGGAAAAACCGCAACCCAAATTTCGAAAAAAAAAAGGAAACGTATGTAGCTTCCACCAGTCTGGTTTCCAGAATTGAGAAATCTAAGCTATTAAGATAGACCGAAGAGGCTAAATTGACCATTACTGGAAGAACAGAAGGAGAGTTGATATGATCGTCAACTGTCGGATAACATATCTGTCAGGGGTCGTGAGGATGACCTTGCCCCTGGGTGGTGCGGTCCCGGACCAGACCTCCGAGGTTGAGTTGGGGAAATATTACGGGACTGACAAGAATTAGGAGGCGCATAGGAAAGTAAAGGTACGTGTAAATACTGAATTTAAGTGAAAGTTTGTAAGATTTACCTCTAATCTTACGTGTTCATAAGATTTAGCTGAAATCGTACGTGTTCATAATATACGTACAAGAATAAATCAGCAACAGATAATAAAACACAATAAAGCACACAGGGTAGAAGAATCTCCTGGGGTCAGGGCAAGAGGACGCTATCTAAAATTACGCAAAAGACAGCGGCGTAAAATAGATTGCGTGGGTGACCAAAGGTGGAACAACAACAACACAAGTATTTACTCCTGTCAAGACAAACAGGCCTTTACAAGTAGGTAATCGTTTTTATGCCTGCACGTACACAGACGCAGGGGAGCCGTGATTCGACCCTCTGTAATCAGAAATAGGAGAGTACACACACACACACACACAAACTTTTTCCCACAAAAATCTCGCCAACACAATCTGAACTTCGTTTATTTCTGCTTCGCTATTCGTACAGGAGGAGGAGAGGGGGGAAGGGGATGGGAAGGGGAGTGTTAGGAGAGAAAAAGAGGGTGGGAAGTGGGGAGTAATGGGGAGAGAGGGAGAGAGAAGGGGAGGAGTTTGAGGCTATCTGGGGTCAATCACTATCTTGTGTGGAGAAGAGGGAATGACGGAGGATTGAAGGAAGAGAGGAAAGACTGGAAGGAATGGAGGAGGAAGGAAGAGAGGAAGGAGGGAGGCGGTAATGGGGATTTGTGATTCCGAAGAATAGGCTGTTCTCTCTTCTCTCCCCCTTTCTTCTCTCTTTTCTCTCTCTCCTCTCTCCTTTATCTCTCTCTTCCCCCCCTTCCTCCTTCCCCTCTCTTCTTCTCTCTTTTCTCCCCCTCTTTTCTTTCCTTTCTCTTTCTCTCTTTCTTCTCTCTCCCTTCTCTTTCTCTCTTTTCTCTCCCCTTCTCTCTTCTCCTCTCTTCTCTCTCTCTTCTCTTCTTTTCCCCTCTTTCTTCTCTCTCCTTTCTCTCTCCTCTTTTCTCTCTCTCTCTTAAATGAGGCCAAACGGTTATGGGGGTGGGCCCAGGATGGGGGTATCCGGTGCCTGTACCCCCCTCCTCACTCTAACTTAATTTCTGTCCTCCACTGACCCCCCTCATTGATAATTTTATATTCTATGTCATTACAAAGGGTTTTGGGTATAATGAGTCGGGAGAACCCGGGTACAGATACCAAAAACCCTTAAAAAAGGAAATAAGTAAATTGTTAGGCCCCCTAACTTTGGATTACCCCCTCATGATAAAGTTATTGTTACCCAAGAAAAGTCCCCGGAAAGAGAAGTTGAAAAATTTTGGGTTTTATCTGTGTTAGCATTAGGAAAAAATTATTAGGGAGAAGTTAATACTGAAAGGGAATTGCAAAAAACAGTTAAAACCCTGAGAGATCTAAACCCATTTATATAAAGAAGTAAAAAGTATTTTTTATGGAAAAAATTGAATTTTGAACAGACGATGATTTTGTGGGGCCGGGCTTGGTTGGTTAAAGTATATGATTTTGTAGTGGCCAGATTGGCTTGGTTAAGTCGATGATGTTTAGTGGGGTTGGCTTGGTTTCAAGTCTGACTGATGTTGTATGGCCGGGTTTAGGCTTGGAAATATGACTGTGTTGTAGTGCCAGGTTGGGGCTGGTTAAAAGACTGCTGATGTTGTATGGCCAGGCTTAGGCTTGGTACAAGACTATGATTTTTGTGGGTGGCCGGGCAGGTTGGGTTTTCAAATGACTTTTTGAGGGCCAGGCTTAGGTTGGGTTAAAAAGTTTTCGGGGCATTTTTGGTGACACACAGTGACGATAAAACCCAAAATGCAAATTAGAGCTGTTAGGTACTTTTTTTGAAAATATGTGCTTAATTGCCCATTTGAGGAAGTAGAAAATATTTAAAAAAAATGTGAATGTCAAGATATCTTTTTAATAAAATAAGCTACCTATAGCATTTCAAAAGCGAAAGCAACCCCAAACCGGGTTTTTTGGGCCTGCCTATGGGGGGCGAAACTCTGACGCCAAGAGTGTTCGTCCACCATGAGGGGGCCCAAAGCAGGGGGTTTGGTCCTTGGTAGCCAGTTTTTTTATTATCTACCACTTTTTTTGTGGACAATAATCCCATACATTTAAGAAATTCCAAATTTTCCTTGTAAAGAAAATGAACTGTAGATATAAACCGTGTATACGTTAACCCCTTTTTGGAAACCCAGTCTAGTTTTGGGTTTTAAAACCATATTTTTCTTGTGCTCCCCCAACAGAAGGATAGGAGTGCACAATAAACTAGCCATTTCGGTGGCAAAATCTATAAAAGAAAACCCACTAACTTTCATTCCCTGCATCCTCACTCTAACTCAGTCTTATAAGCCCCCAGTCTTTCAAATTTTTTCCTCCTTCTAATTTCCCCTCATCCTGATTCTCTCCTCCCCCCCGGTCCCAAAAAGGGGGTGTACCTCCTAATTTTGTAAATTTTTAGAAAAGACAAGTTAAAAAATAAAACATTCGTGCACAGGGGATCTTTATTAGGGAAACCCCCCACGCGGTGGCTTCTTCGGCCCAAACGGTTCAGTGGGGGGGGAAATAAAAATGTTCGGATATAATGGGAATATGGGAGTAACGGGGGGAGTAGGCGGAGGTTGAGTAGAGTGATTAGCGGCCGCGGTAGGTAGGTAATTTGAGAGGAGAGGTGAGCGTAGGTAGGTAAGTGGGTCACTGGTGACTGAACTTCATTCTTATTACCCCCCACCCCATACCCCCTCCACTACTTTCAAAAACAAAAAAAAAGGAGAAAATAACGGGGCGGAATTTTTTAATTTTCAAACCTTTTATTATTAATTTGTACAATAATTATTTGGGAACGGGAAATAATCATTGGTTTAGATAAATGGGTGGTAGTATAAGCAGTGAGACGGGGAACAAAATAACTTACAAAATGAATATAACTTAAAATGTACGAGGACATTTCATAAGGAACTAAGCCACAGGTCCAAGACCTACACCACGAGTACGCTCCGCCAGACTCGCCCAATTCCCCAACAGTCCCTCCGAGATTTTCACAGTTTTTTCCCCGAGCCCTGCCCCCCAGCACAGCCCCGCTCGAAGTCCTGGGGAGTCTGCCCCCCAGAGCAGCTCTGCTTAATCTCTCTGCTAGTGTTTCTTGGGTTTATATCGGGGTTTTCAACACCCTCCAAAACCCACTTTTTACGCCCCTGACCCCTGGATTTGCCGCCGCAAGAAAAAAAGACCTAGAGTGGGGTGGTACCCGAATTTGCCAAGCATTTTTGCCAATAATTGGCAAATTGGGTTTCCCCCCAGACCTCAAACCCCAGCGGGGGAAACCACCCCCTTTCCCCCCAAATTAAAATATCTGAGAATTTGGAAATTTGCCCAAAAGTTTTTAGACTTTTTTAATCCTCCCTTTAAATTTTACAATACAAAGACAAAATTATAAAAATACAAAATTTTTCAAATTAATTTTTCCCCTAATTTTTCCCAACCCCACAAGGAGCAAAATCAGTAACCGCATTGGCCAGCAAAAATTTTGCTCCTGTTGCAAAGCCCCTTACCGCTTTTTCCCCTTAAACCAATATGGGGCCAGTGCCCCCCTATTTTATAGAAATGCATTAGCCAATGTATCACCCGCAATTAACTTTGGGGGCCCAAACTCTCTGGTTTCTATGGCGGAAAAATGCCCAACATTTTTGCTTTTTTCAAGAAACTGCAACTGGCCACTTACGACCCCCAAGGTCGCATTTTCGGCAATTACAGCACACAAAACATCTAAAATCGAAAACAGGGCAGGCATCGCGCTAAGACCCTCCATTATTTTTATCCCATATACATTCACGGGCCCTCATAAAAAAAGGGGCTAAACCGGGACCGATTAAAGGTCCCCTTATTTCAACAGGAAAACACTAAACTTTGGCAAGTCAAATAGGTGGGGACATCACACTTCTTGTTTTTCCAGGTGGCAGGAATGATCCCAGTCGTGCAGGTGACATAAGGCGGTACACTCCATCCGCCCTTGAAACGGGGCGGGCCCAGCAGTGGATCCATCTCCCGGCCCCTTTCCACATCTCCGAGGGGGCGCTCCTTATTAGATTTCCCCTGCCCTGGACATCAGCCGAATCCCTAAACCCGGCCTCACCCCCATCTCCCCCTCTTGGCTAGGCAGCATCGGCATCACGGGGCCGTATCACAGCAGCAACAGCAGGGCCCAAAGCATCACAGCCGGTCCCAGCATCCAGCACGGCCGAAGCATCCAACACACCGACGCCCGCACCCATTCAAACATCACGCACGGCCGCATCACACGCACCGAGGGCCCACGCATCGCGCACGGTCCCACATAAAAGGGGCCCCGCAGATTAAAAATATAGAAGGGTATCCAGCAGCACAAGCAGGGCCCACAGATCAACAGCATCAGCAGGGCCCAAGATAGCAGCAGATCACGCACGGCCACGCTAGCAGACAGCATCACAGCAGCCGACATCACTACGGAAATGGTCATTTGTCGGGGGAGGGGAGGTCACTTTAGGGCTCAAAAGCAGGTGCGGTCACCCACCTGGGAACTGGGGTAAATGGCGGTCCGTGGGGAGGGCACGGGGTTGGGGGCGCAGAAGAAACCCCCTACACTGGATGACAACCCGGGCGCAATACTCTATGGGGCAATCGGGGTGACTGGGGATATCGCTGGGGGAGGGAATCAGGTGGAAGCAAACAAGGCAACTCTTCAATGGGTACAGTTGTGGGTAAGTCTTCCCAAGGGGGGTAGGGGACTTTCACCTCTGAAATATTAAATTTTGGCCAGTAATTGCTTCCCCAAAGTCTCACCCCCAAAAACGATATTCCCCACCATTTACTCAAACAACAAACCCAAATCCCCCATAAAAAATATTAACCCCAAAAAATTATTTTGACCCCCCTCAAAAAAGGACAGTTAAGGTCATAGGTTAAATTATACAGATATTCACTTTAGATTTTTTACACACACAAGAAAAAAAAAGTGGAGAAATGGGGAAAAAAAAGTATAACCCAGCAGTCAAAAAAAAGGCCATGGGGCTGGTTCCTATATAAAAATAATAAGAACCCCCCCGTTAGACACCTGTATGAGGGGGGTAATGATTTAAAAGGATATAAGTGGGGAAATTTTGGGGTAAAGGGGTTATGTAGGCGGGGGGAGGCAGGCGAGGTGGTAGGGTGAGATGATTTGCGGAGGTAGGTAGGTAATGACGGCAGTGGGCCCCCCCGACACCCATTAATCTACACTATCACTAACATATGCCTCGCCCATTTTCCTATTAAACATAATAAAAAAATAAAAAAAAAGAATAAATAAAAGGTGGGCAGGAATTTTACTATTTACCCAAACCAGTTTTTATAAGTCCTTGAAAAAATAATATATTTGGGAAAAGGAAAAAAATTATTGTGGTTTAAAAAATGGGGTGGTACAAAAGCTGAGCAGGGAATAAATCAACTTGACCAAAAAAAAGTAAATTAAAATTTGTCAAAGGGGGTTTTATACAGGGAAAAGCCCCAAGGGCCCAAACCCACACAGCACGAGTACTGCGCCAAGCCAGTACCTGCCCAATGCCCCCAAAGTCTCCTCCAGAACTTCAGCAGCCTTCCCCCACCCTGCACCCCCAGCAGCAGCTCCCCTCGAATCTTGCCCGGGGGCTCTGCACCCCGCAGCAGCCGTCGAAGTCTCTTTCGGGAGCCTGCACCCAGCAGCAGTCCCCTCGAAGTCTCTGCTCGGGCCCTGCACCCCAGAGCAGCTCCGCCGAAGTCTCTGCTAGGGTTGCACCCAGCAGCAGCTCCCCTCGAATTCTCTGCTCAGCTGTTTCCCGGGTTATTCGTGGGCCAAGCACCCCCCACCCACGGGGTAGACCCAGCCTGGATTTGACGCCGCAAGAAAAAAGACCCCAGCGGGGGTGGGAAAGACGTTTGCCAAGGCATTGTGACCAATAATTGGTTAAATTAGGTCCCCCAGAACCTCACAAGCCCAGCTGGAAAAATCACAACGGAGAAAACGGTGGACGATAAGGAGGGGGGTTTGAGGTAATCGTTAGCCTGAAGTCATGGAAGAAACGTCCCGGTGGGGATGATTACCTCAGACTTTCGCCCTCTTCCCCCTGTTTTCTCTGTACTGGAGAAAAGCAGGCTGACGAAACGTTTCCCCGTAAATAACCCAAAAAGATAGGGATTCATTCTTCAAATCCCAATGCATAACAACCGAGGTGGTAATTGTGTATATACAAAGAAAACATGTGTATCTCCGTGTTATATACATAAGAGGGAGAATCTTGGTGTAAAAGGGAAAGAAGACAAAAGGGAAACCTTCCCTTTGAGACGTTTCGCCCCCAGTTAGGAGTAGGATACCGCCCGCTTTATAGCGGAAATTTCAAAATTTTCTCACACCACTCCGCACCGATTCGCATCGCATTTCTCGTGAAAGATATCCGAAATGCACAATCCCCAAAAAAAAGTAAGGGCCCCCAATACCTCCGCTCCGGGATGTCTAAATTTTCACATCCTTTAATTTTAGTCCAGTGACTTATTAAGTCAAAACAAGTAAAAAAGGTAGAGGGAATGGAAGTGGGGAGTAATGGTGACGTCAGGTATGGTGTATGGTGATACCGAGTCAAGTATGGTGATACCGAGTCAGGTATGGTGATACTGAGTCAGGTATGGTGATATCGAGTCAGGTATGTGATACTGAGTCAGGTATGTGATACCGAGTCAGGTATTGTGATACCGAGTCGGGTATGGTGATACCGAGTCGGGTATGGTGATACCGAGTCGGGTATGGTGATACCGAGTCGGGTATGGTGATACCGAGTTATGTATGGTGATACTGAGGTATAAAATATCGAGTCGGGTATGAGGACAAAGAATTAGACACATGTGCAACATATGGGTATCTTTCTGAAGACGTTTCGCCATCCAGTGGCTTTATCAGTACAAATTCGAGGACATAATTGGAACACAGAAGAACTATATACAGAAGATGAGGTAATCAGTCCCTCAGCCTTGGAGTTAGTGAACAAAGATTTGGCCACCGAAGTGGCTAGTTTATTGTGCACCCCATATCCATCCTGTGGATGGTAGCGCAAGAGCATATGGATACACAAAAGGCCTAGGAACTAGGCCCCAAAAGGGTTAACAGGTATATACCTGGATTTATATCTATAGTTCACTTGTCTGTTACAAGCAAAGATAGAAAATTTGCTTAATAAGTCTGGTATCTTATTTGCATTAATGTCACATAGGTTATTATACTGTCTACCAATATATTCTTCAATAAGTGGACAATTAAGCACATAGTGTTCAAGATAGTGACCATAGGGTTGGCCACATACTTAACATTTAGTTTGATCATCATCTGTGTCTCTGCCAAACTGCCAGAAGCACTTGTAACCAAGCCTAAGCCTGGTCACTACAACATCAGTCAGTACTTGTAACCAAGCCTAAGCCTGGCCACTACAACATCAGTCAGTACTTGTAACCAAGCCTAAGCCTGGCCACTACAACATCAGTCAGTACTTGTAACCAAGCCTAAGCCTGGTCACTACAACATCAGTCAGTACTTGCAACCAAGCCTAAGCCTGGTCACTACAACATCAGTCAGTACTTGTAACCAAGCCTAAGCCTGGCCACTACAACCTCAGTCAGTACTTGTAACCAAGCCTAAGCCTGGTCACTACAACATCAGTCAGTACTTGCATCCAAGCCTAAGCCTGGCCACTACAACATCAGTCAGTATTTGTAACCAAGCCTAAGCCTGGCCACCACAACATCAGTCAGTCTGTTGCTCCATAAACGTACTTATTAACATTTATATTATCATGGTAGGTTAAAGATCTACTTACGTTTTTATTTGCATTCCTATAACATTCATATTCATTATCTACTTCTCTCATGATATTACTCCTAATGGTAGACACAGATATACCAAAGTTATATTCTACATTCTCCTTCTGGGTACTCTTCTTGGTTAACATATCAACTCTATCATGAAGGAGTAATCCAATGTGTGATGGGATCCATACCAATTGTACATTAATTCCTTTTCCTGTATTTGGCTTCTCCAGTGAGCATGGTGTTAGAGTTATTATGTGAGTCAAGAGTCTTCAATGATGACATGGAATCAGAAATAATGATAGAGTCAAGCTTAGTGTCATAAGTTAGCTTTAGCGCTATTAAGATTGCAAACAATTCAGTTTGCAGTGTAGACGCCCAGTTGTTAATTCGTATGCCTAACTCAACAAAGTTGTTACCGTTCTTATCTAGGGAGGTGGCAACAAGAGCAGATGCAGCCCTACCAGAAGACTTCTGTTTAGATCCATCAGTGTATATAATTTGTGATAAATTATTACTACCAGCAAGGCGAGAAATTTCTCCTCGAGCAGTTGTTTTAACAAGTGATTTACTGAAGAGATTACTAGTAATGAGTTTCTTGGGAGGGACTTGCGGGTATGTGACATTAAATGAACACATCTTCCATAGAGGAGCGAAATGCTCTTGTTGTCTACAGTGATACAGTTCGTGCAAGTTATAAAACTTAATATAATTGCTTATTTTCACAACCCATTTAGATCTCCGTGTATTTACTTCTAGACATTTAGTAAGATTCACAGTGGCAGTGTCTGGTTCATTTCTTAACATTCTTATACCGAGTTCAGTGTTAATCTCAATAAATCTATCACTGATACTAGAAATACCAAGCTCCTTCCTCATATTAACAACCTTGGTAGATTTGGGACAGCCAAGAATAATTCTGAGAGCTTCATTTTGTATTAACTCCAAGTGCTGGCGAGAACTTTCCCTAGCTAATATCAACATGGGAGTAGCATAATCAATTAAGAACCTAACATAAGCTATGTACATCATTCTCACTATTCTCACATTACCACCATAGTTGGGGTTGTAGCCAGCAACAACTTTGAGAGTATTTAGTCTATCATTGCATTTCTTTTTGAGCTGTGGTATGCTGGATTTATTGAAGGGTTCGTCTACACCAAGACATCTGTAAGATTTGACGTAGCTGAAGTTTTCATCCTGCAAACAGACATGTGGGGGATGTGGGTTGTTTGTCAGTATCTTTATTTTAGATGAAGAAGTGATGAGGCCTAATCGATTACATATTGCTTGAACTTCTTTAAGAATGGTACTCATTTTCTATGCCCTGTTGTATGGATTATGATGTTATCTGCATAGCTTATAGATATATGTTCAGGTGAGCAGGTAGAGCATTTAGGAGAGCAATAATCAGAACATTAAATAGCATGGGACTCAGAACGCCTTTCTGTGGGGTACACTTAAGGACATTTCTTTAGACTTGCTTCTAAACCCTTGGTAGAGGACAGAGGACACTGTGACAGGTATCCTATTATCCAACAGAATAAGCTACCAACAATATTCATTTTGGCTAGTTCATGTAATATAACGGTTCTGTTTGCGATATCAGAAGCAGATTTTAGATCAAGAAATGTTGTGAAACTAGTAGAGGTGTGTGCAGTGAGGAAGGTGGAAATACAATTCTGCACACTTTCATGAACCCATCGAGATGAGGGGGAAAGTTGGTGTCTGATTCTGTTGTACAGTCTGTTAAGTATTCTTTCAAAAGTTTTACAAAGACAACTTCTAAAGGAGATTGGTCTAAATGTATCAGGCTGCTGGGGCTTTGGGATAGGCACAATGAAACTATTGGTCCAGGAAGTAGGAAGAACACCATCGATGTAACTGAGATTATACAGTGCTAACAAAAGGTTATCAGGGACCTGCCTCAGAGTTCTGAGGATATCATAAGTTATATCATCCTCTCCAGGAGCGGTTGATACATTATCTAATTCATACTCGGTGAAGAGGCAATCACTCTCATCACTATTTTGCCTCATAAAATTAATCAATTTTAACCTTCCTTCTAGGATTTTTATAATATGAGATGGAAGATTTTCATGCCTGGATGTTTTGGTCCAGTTATGAGCTCATTTGCTTTTTAAAGAGGAAAGGATGAGCAACAATGCCAGTTTTTTCCCTGGTTATTTTATTTAAACCTTCCAAGCCAAACTTGAAGGGGTAGACCTATTGAACCCGCTAACAAGTTGTTCCTATTCTTATACCATTGTTCCAAGTAGTTAATAAAGTTATTTCTGTGTTCTGGGTTTAGAATAAGTTTTCTCCTTCCGTATTTAGTTCCTCGATTGCTGGAGAAGTGATCAAGAATAACAGTTTTGAGTTTTGGGAAGTGATCAGATAGATCATTAACTATGACAGTCAGGCTTCGTATATAATATATTAAATCCAAGACACAGATCTTGTATGCCACCATATATGTGAGTAGGCTCAATAGTGCCCACAATTCGAAGATTATCATGCTCATTTAGAAATTTCACTAGTTTGGTGCCATTGGTGTTTGTTAAAGACCCACCAATATTCTTAAGTCTGGCATTCAAGTCTCTAACAATGAGGGTAAATTCACTATTGATGTAATCTGGTAAACATCAGGTCGAAGCTGGTTTGCTGGACCATAAATATTAAAAATGTTTATTGAAAAGTTGCCTGCGTATACTTTGACACCATGATACTGCATGCTGCAGGGTAAGCAGTGAATGTAGCAAGTTCTTTCTAACATACATCACACAACAGTTGGTTGACCTTAAGTTATCAGGCTGCATACCCAGGCAACTTTGGAGGAGGTGCTCCATCTTGCAATCTACATTCCTGCAAATAGATGACATCAGTATTCTTGGTTGCACGATGAAGAGAATCGTACTCGTGAAGAGAGAACCGTACTCGTGAAGAGAGACCCGTACTCGTGAAGAGAGAATCGTACTCGTGAAGAGAGAACTGTACTCGTGAAGAGTCTGAAGCACCTGTTTCCCCTCTCCTATCCAGCTTCTTCACCTTTTTCATATATACTCTCTTTTTTTCTTCCTTCCTTCGCATGCACTCCACTCTTTTTAATTTCCTTTCATACTTTACCTATTTTCCCTTTCTCTTCCTTCATTTCTATTCCGTTACTCTTTAAAATTATCTTACTCCCTTCCTACTTCTTCCCTTCTATCTCCTTCTCAATTTCTTCTTTTCCCAAACGTTTTTTCCTCTTTCTACTTGACCCTCTCCTCTTCCTCACGTCTTTCTCAATAATCCCTCCCCCTCCCATTCCTCCTTTTTCCCTTCCCTCTTTTTTCCCCTTCCCCTTTCTTCCCCTTCCTTCCCCTCCCCCTTTTTATTGGCAACTTGAGACAGGTTGTGTCCACCCGGACACGGTGTAAACACAGTCTGAGCCATTTAGATGCGCTCTTTCTGGCGCTGCGCCACCAAGCAGTCACAGAATGCTCTGAGGATAATTTATGATGCTTGTCCCTGTCTGCTCCTGCTCAGCTGGTGGGGCCTCAGCTCAACATGAATACCGGGCCTGGGCACCACGACGAGCGGGAAGCGCCGGGGTTATGTTCCTTACCCTGCTGCATCTGGTTCACCCGTGGGGACGCTTCCTGGGTGAGGAATCCAAGGCTGCCATCCAGTGGATAAAGCCGGATTTGTTTTGTGTTATCTTTGGTTTACTAACCCCCTGGGTTAAAATAGAAAAAGTACTGGTACACCCATGCTGTTTGTATCTTCCTGCCATGCAATTCTCGCCAGGAAAGGACAAACGAACACTAAACTCATTCATAAATTTTCGAAATGGCTCATTATTCTTAAAATGGAAGCCATGAAAGAAAAAAGGAGGAGGCGAAGGCGGAGGCGGAGGCGGAGGAGGAGGCGGAAGGAGCAAAGACATTAAAATCTTCTTCTGGAATGTTACCCGGTGCTGTTGGGGTGAAGCGGTAAACCCGCGTGGGTCACTTAGCGCCAGGCGTAAGTGGAGGCTCGACCCTCCGTTCCGGCTGAGAGTAAAGGTTTTTGCCTTTCTCTTCTTGAAGAAGTGAATATCGGGGTGTGTGTGTGTGTGTGTTTGTGTGTTTGTGTGGTGTGTGTGTTTGTGTGTGTGTGTGTGTGTTGGTGTGTGTGTGGTGTGTGTGTGTGTGTGTGTGTGTTGTGTGTGTGTGTGTGTGTGTGTGTTGTGTGTGTGTGTGTGTGTGTGTGTGTTTGTGTGTGTGTGGTGTGTGGTTTGTGTGTGTGTGTGTTGTGTGTGTGTGTGTGTGTGTGTGTTGTGTGTGTGTGTGTTGTGTGTGTGTGTGTGTGTGTGTGTGTGGTGTGTGTGTTTGTGTGTGCTCACCTAATTGTAGTTGCAGGGGTCGAGATTCAGCTCCTGGGCCCTCCTCTTCACTGAACGCTACTAGGTCCTCTCTCTCTCCCTGCTCCATGAGCTTTATCATACCTCGTCTTAAAGCTATGCATGGTTCCTGCCTCCACTACATCGCTCGCCAGACTGTTCCACTTCCTGACAACTCTATGACTGAAGAACTGCTTCCTAACATCCTTGTGATTCATCTGAGTCTTCAACTTCCAAGAGTGACCCCTTGTTTCTGTGACCCATCTCTGGAACATCTTGTCTCTTTCCACCTTGTCTATTCCACGCCGTATTTTGTATGTCGTTATCATGTCTCCCCTATCCCTCCTGTCCTCCAGTGTCGTCAGGCCGATTTCCCTCAATCTTTCTTCATAGGACATTTCCCTTAGCTCCGGAACTAACCTTGTCGCAAACCTTTGCACTTTCTCTAATTTCTTAACGTGCTTAACCCGGTGCGGGTTCCAGGCTGGTGCTACATACTTCAGTATGGGCCTGACGTACACAGTGTACAGTGTCTTGAAAGATTCCTTACTTAGGTATCGGAATGCTAATCTCAGGTTTGCCAGGCGCCTATGCTCCCAGCAGTTATCTGGTTGATGTGTGCTTCCGAACTGTTCGTGTTACACTCACTCCAAGATCTTCTCTCCTTGAGCGAGGTTTTCAGCCGTTGGCTACCTAGCCTATACTCTGTTTGCGGTCTTCTTTACCCTTCTCCGATCTTCACGACTCTGCATTTGGCGGGGTTGAATTCGAGAGGCCAGTTGCTGCAGGTTCCAGCTGTCAGGTCTCTTTGAAAGGGCTGATCCTCATCTGAATTAATTCTCCTCATTACTACACATCATCTGCGAACAGGGACACTTCTGAGTCTATCCCTTCCATCATGTCATTCCAGTGTGTGTGTGTGTGTGTGTGTGTGTGTGTGTGTGTGTGTGTGTGTGTGTGTGTGTGTGTGTGTGTGTGTGTGTGTGTGTGTGTGTGTGTGTGTGTGTGTGTGTGTGTGTGTGTGTGTGTGTTGTGTGGGGTTGTGTGTGTGGGTGTTTGTGTGTTGCATCAGTGGTCGTCAGTCTTGTTCCTACCACCACGTGCAAGGATATCATGTACCACACGACCACGTGCAAGAATATCACGTACCACACGACCACGTGCAAGTATATCACGTACCACACGAACACGTACAAGAATATAACGTATCACACGACCACACGTACACTAATATCACGTACCACACGACCACGTACAAGAATATAACGTATCACATGACCATACGTACACTAATATCACGTACCACACAACCACGTACAAGAATATCACGCACCACACGACCACGTGCAACAATATTCCCGCGTTTAACCTTAAAAAGAAGTCTGGAATAGACTCTCAAAAAAGGCGATAAGAAGAGAGATTGTTTAGAAGCTGTTACAAGCCTGTTACAAGTTGTTAAGATGCTTGTAAGACTGACACAAGGTGTTAAGATGCTTGTAAGACTGACACAAGGTGTTAAGATGCTTGTAAGACTGACACAAGGTGTTAAGATGCTTGTAAGACTGACACAAGGTGGTTAAGATGCTTGTTAAGACTGACACAAGGTGTTAAGATGCTTGTAAGACTGACACAAGGTGTTAAGATGCTTGTAAGACTGACACAAGGTGTTAAGATGCTTGTAAGACTGACACAAGGTGTTAAGATGCTTGTAAGACTGACACAAGGTGTTAAAATGCTTGTAAGACTGACACAAGGTGTTTAAGATGCTTGTAAGACTGACACAAGGTGTTAAGATGCTTATAAGACTGACACAAGGTGTTAAGATGCTTGTAAGACTGACACAAGGTGTTAAGATGCTTGTAAGACTGACACAAGGTGTTAAGATGCTTGTAAGACTGACACAAGGTGTTAAAATGCTTGTAAGACTGACACAAGGTGTTAAGATGCTTGTAAGACTGACACAAGGTGTTAAGATGCTTGTAAGACTGACACAAGGTGTTAAGATGCTTGTAAGACTGACACAAGGTGTTAAAATGCTTGTAAGACTGACACAAGGTGTTAAGATGCTTGTAAGACTGACACAAGGTGTTAAGATGCTTGTAAGACTGACACAAGGTGTTAAGATGCTTGTAAGACTGACACAAGGTGTTTAAGATGCTTGTAAGACTGACACAAGGTGTTAAGATGCTTGTAAGACTGACACAAGGTGTTAAGATGCTTGTAAGACTGACACAAGGTGTTAAGATGCTTGTAAGACTGACACAAGGTGTTAAGATGTTGTAAGACTGACACAAGGTGTTAAGATGCTTGTAAGACTGACACAAGGTGTTAAGATGCTTGTAAGACTGACACAAGGTGTTAAGATGCTTGTAAGACTGACACAAGGTGTTAAGATGCTTGTAAGACTGACACAAGGTGTTAAGATGCTTGTAAGACTGACACAAGGTGTTAAGATGCTTGTAAGACTGACACAAGGGGGTTAAGATGCTTGTAAGACTGACACAAGGTGTTAAGGTGCTTGTAAGACTGACACAAGGTGTTAAGATGCTTGTAAGACTGACACAAGGTGTTAAGATGCTTGTACGACTCTCTGGTCAAACCATTCTGAATTAATCTTAAGAGATTCGTTTTTTAAAATAAATTTAAAACGTTTTTACAAAAAAAAAAAAAACTCACCTACCAAGCCCACCCACCGACCCACCCACCGGCCACCACCGACCCACCCACCGGCCCACCCACCGACCCACCCACCGGCCCACCCACCCCAGCCAAACCAAACCAGACACCGGAAGCACTGAAGGAGGCCGTATAAGGCACTTAACAATCTGCATGCCAATGAAGTATGTCGCTCCCTCCATCACGCACGTGTCAACAATAGCCACGCAAGTGCTCTAGATACAGGTGTTCTAACACAAGTGTTCTACCAAGGGAGCTCCAACGCAGGTATATGTTTATATAGGTACAGAAACACAGTTTATAGTAACATATGCAATACTCGCGAACGAGCGTCACAAGATGCAAAACAACCACTCGGGGAGTTGAATGATAGCTCTCAGCCTTTCATGTTGCAATCAACGTATCATCAGGAGCTTGCAATGTTGCAGAAATGAATAGGAAGTACAAGCGGATTCGTTCCCCTGAACTAATCTACTGCAAGTTCCTGAGGTTGTGAAGCATTATGTGGTTATTTTGAGTAGTAACGTAAGTGTATATTACTTAAGATAACCCATAAAAGTCAGGCAAAGTGACTTACTGTCAATGCTCTTCACTGGGCTACAGACACGTCAGTCAGTCACAGTGAACAAACCTTGCTAGGAATCTCTTAAAGGGCTATTGTAACACTGCCCAGAGGACACCTGCGTGTGCCGTTAATGGATTGCACAGCGTTGAAAATTTGATGCCGATAGGATAATGCATTTTCAAGTTATATACGAAAACCTCGAAAGGAGACAAAGGACTCTGCCAGTACTTTCTGCCTGAGTTATAAAGATTTATTATTTACTTATGTTTCAGTATACAAAATTTCATTGTTTTCATTTTTTATCCATGAGTCCTTCTTGTCTTTTTACGTAATTTTGTGTTAATAATAATAATTTTGTGTTAATTTTCCTGTCTGCTGGTGTACAAACAGGTGTGTTTACACCTGCTGACCTCCGCTCTGTTGTAAACAACGGGCCACTCTACTGACGTTTTTCAGTACTTTCTCTTAATAAATAAATATTTTCTTATTGTCACAATAGTTTTCCCATATTAAGCGTGCAGAGACGTGTATATTTCTCCCTCCCTTCCCCAGGTACTGATAAATGATGTCAGTTCACGTTATGTGTATTCATCTAATTGTGGTTGCAAGGGTCGATTCATGGTTACTGGCCCCGCCTCTTCACTGATCGCTAGTAGGTCCACTCATTTCCTACTCCATGAGATTTGTTATACCTCTTCTTAAAGATATGTATGGATCCTGTCTCCACCATATCACTCTCCAGACAGCTCTGTGACTGAAGAAATACTTCCTAACATCCCTGTGACTCATCTGAGTCTAATCTTGCAATTGTTACCCCTTATTGATGTGTACCATCTCAGAAACATCCTGTCTCTATCCACCTTGTCAATTCCTCTCAGTAGTATTTTATATGTCGTTATCATGTCCCCTCTATCCTTCCTGTCCTCCAGTGTTGTTAGGTCGATTTTCCTTAACCTCTCGTCTTAGGACATACCTCTTAGCTCCGGGACTGGTCTTGTTGCACACCTTTGCACTTTCTCTAATTTGTTGACATGATTGACCAGGTGTGGGTCCCAAACTAGTGCTGTTTACTTCAATATGGGCCTGACGTACACTGTGTACAGTGTCTTGTACGATTCCTTACTGAGGCGTCGGAACGCCTAGCCTGTACTCTTCGATCTTCTTTGCCGTTCCCCAATCTTCATGACTTTGCAGGAGCAAGTTGCTGGACCAGGCCTGCACCCTGTCCATATTCCTTTGTATTCCAGCCTGATCCTTATCCGATTGAATTCTTCTCATTAGCGTCACATCATCTGCAAACAGGAACACTTCTGAATCTGTTAGGTAAGACACATATGCAACAGTTAGGTATCTTTATTTCGAAACGTTTCGCCTACACAGTAGGCTTCTTCAGTCGAGTACAGAAAAGTTGATAGAAGCAGAAGATACTTGAAGACGATGTAATCAGTCCATCACCCTTAAAGATTTGAGGTGGTCAGTCCCTCAGTCTGGAGAAGAGCATTGTTCCGTTGTCTGAAACAATAAGGGTGATGGACTGATTACATCGTCTTCAAGTATCTTCTGCTTCTATCAACTTTTCTGTACTCGACTGAAGAAGCCTACTGTGTAGGCGAAACGTTTCGAAATAAAGATACCTAACTGTTGCATATGTGTCTTACCTAACAACCTGTCGGTATTTTATACCATTTTAATGTTCACTTCTGAATCTGTCCCTTCCGCCATGGCATTCACATATACAAGAAACATCACCAGTCCTAGGACTGGCCCCTGTGGAACCCCACTTGTCACAGGTGCCCACTCTGACACCTCGTCACGTACTATGACTCGTTGTTGCCTTCCTGTCAGGTATTCTCTGATCCATTGCAGTGCCTTTCCTGTTATACTTGCTTGATCCTCTAGATTTTGCACTAATCTTTTGTCTGGAACTTTGTCGAAATTTTTCTTGCGGCCCAAGAAAATGCAGTCTATCCACCATCTCTCTCTCTCTCTCTCTCTCTCTCTCTCTCTCTCTCTCTCTCTCTCTCTCTCTCTCTCTCTCTCTCTCTCGTCTTACTTCCTTCACCTTGTAAAACTCCAGTAGGTTTGTGATACAGAATTTTCCTTCCCTGGAACCTTGTTGTTTGTCGTATACAAGATCATTCCTTTCTAGGTGCTCCACCACTCTTTTCCTGATAATCTTCTTTGACTTTGCATACTCTGCATGTCAGTGACACGGGTCTGTAATTTAATGCTGCGTGTCTGTCTCCTTTCTTAGAAACTGGGACTACATTTGCTGTCTTCCAAACCTCAGGTAGACTCCCTGTTTCGTTAAATGTGTTGAAGATTATTGTTAGTGGCACACACAGCATCTCTGTTCCCTCTCTCAGGACCCACGGTGAGATGTTGTCTGGTCCCACTGCCTTTGAGGTATCTAGTTCACTTAGCAGCATCTTCACCTTCTCCTCGGATGTGTGTATTGTGCCCAGCACTTGTTGGTGCACCCCACCATCCCGGCTTCCTAGAGTCCTTTCTGTCTCCACTGAAAATGCTTCCTTGAACCTCATGTTGAGCTCTTCACATACTTCTCGGTCGTTTCCTGTATGCTTCCCTCCTTTCTCAGTCTGATTACCTGTTCCTTGACCGTTGTTTTCCTCCTGATGTGGCTGTACAACAGTTTCAAGTCAGCTTTGGCTTTCGTTGCTATGTCATTTTTATATTGCCGCTAGGCCTCTTTCCTTATCTGTGCATATATCATTTCTGGTTCTTTGACTAATCTCCTTATTTTCCTGGGTCCTTTGTCTTTTATACTTTTTCCATTCTGTGGCACATTTAGTTTTGACCTCTCTGCACATTTGGGTGAACACAGGGCTCTTTCTGGTCTTCCCATTATTTCTGTTGCCCTGGGGAACGAACCTTTCTTCTGCCCCCTTGTATTTTGTTGTCACGTATTCCATCATTTCATTTACTGATTTTCCCACCAGTTCTCTTTCCCACTGAACCTTATGCAGGAAATTCTTCGTGCCTGTGTAGTCCCCTCTTTTGTAGCTTGGTTTCTCCTGTTCTACTCTTCCTGTTTCCCTCTCCACTTGTAGCTCTGCTATGTATTCGAAGCTCAGGACCACGTGGTCACTAGCTCCAAGGGACCTTTCATATGTGATGTCCTCAATGTCTGAACTACTCAAGGTGAATATGAGCTCCAGTCTTTCTGGTTCGGCCTCTCCTCTTTGATACATGAGGTTTTCCAGCACCACCTCCATCATCTTAACCTTCCAAATTTCTGGTCCCCAATATGGTTCCAGGTTTTCCCAGTCAATTTCCTTGTGATTAAAGTCACAAACAACTAGTAACTTTGTCCTGGCCACGTGGACCCTTCTTGCCACCTCAGCTAGTGTGTGTGTGTGTGTGTGTGTGTGTGTGTGTGTGTGTGTGTGTGTGTGTGTGTGTGGTGTGTGTGTGTGTGTGAGTGCGTGTAACAATTTAAAGGGATCGCTACTTTGCATCAACCGACAATAAGCCGAAGTTTTACAGGATGCTCAAGAAGAATTACAGTCGTGTGATCCTGGTTGGAACTCCTCTCGCACCAGAGATCAGTTTCAAGATAACCCGGTGCAATCCCATGTAATCTCTCAAAGGCGCACTTGAAGTTGCTGGCAGATGCTTCGGAAGCCCATAAACTCAAATGAAAGAGAGAAAGGCATGGGTGGCTGATGGAAAAACGGACAGGAAGGGGCATAACAGCGAAATCATGCAAGCGAACACAGGCACACACGGACACACACACACACACACACACACACACACACACACACACACACACACACACACACACACATATTTCATCCTGGAGTTTAGTAAGAGACTCAGGAGGTGGTGTGTGTGTGTGTGTGTGTGTGTGTGTGTGTGTGTGTGTGTGTGTGTGTGTGTGTGTGTGTGTGTGTGTGTGTGTGTGCGTGTGTGTGCGTGTGTGCGCGTGCCAAACAGATGGCTACCCGTCTTGTAATATCATGGTAGTCTTTTATCTTAACATGACGGTGGACCAAGTGGGGGAACCTTATAAATGGTTGAAATAGCATTTAAATATACAGTAATATTTGTGATAAATAGTTTGAAAACCGACAAGTTGAAGATTGAGACACTCATGCAACATATGGGAATCTTTATTGGAGAAACGTTTCGCCACACAGTGGCTTCATCAGTCCAATACAAAAGTGTAATGAGAAGAGGAGTTTGGGTAATCAGTCCCTCAGCCTGGAGTCGATGTGTTCAGTCCATCAGTCTTGTAGGAAATATACTCCAATATCATGGCATCTTGATACAAGGAATTATTTAACACTTGTCTGACCTTTGGATCACAGTGGATGTTTCCACTGTGACTCCGCCTCCTCCTGCTTCCACTTACCTGACTACAGTATATAAGCCACTTCCCCGGCCCTATGAGGGACTGATTGCCTCAAACTCCTCCTCTCATTACACATTTCTGCTTTGTATTGGACTGATGAGAAATGTTTGTACCTAACAATAAGACCACCAATACCTTTTCCATGTTGAAGACTGGTGGAACTTGAGGACCAACCAAACGTGGTCCATGTTCGACACGGACCACTTTAGGCCAGTAATTAGAGATTTTATAGGAAGATGGTATCCTGGAGAGTGGTGCATACTCACTGGTAGAGTGAGATTGTTTCTCGTTTACTTACTTAATTACATAAGCTTACTTTACTTACTCGGAGAAAAGTCTGTATATATCTCAGTTTATCTTTCGTTTTAATGGAAGTAACTGAGAAAAATCGAAACACTGCCAATACAGTGAAGGATATATACACTGAGGAATAATGTATATACACTGAGGAATGTATATCTATCGGTTTATATACTCCGAGAGTTTACCTCAATCCCTGTTTTACGGGTTTAAAGTATTCTCGACTGGTTGTGTCGAGGTAACATGCAACCTTGATGACCCTCGCGAAGTTGATAGACTTTCGACCCAATAAGCCAACTAACACACTTATCATTAACCCAGTGGGATACTCATCCCGCTGGCCTGCAACACTCACTACTTTCTTGTTCACACTCATTGTAGAGCAACATTTTACCCGCTGGCTATCAATTTCACTTTAATCATGTTCTATCATATTCTAAATCAACTCATTATGCTATTGGTCATAAAGTTGATGAAATATGATGCAATTAATAGAACGCGAGATTCTAACATGCTGTATTGTGTAGTCTTGTCTCACTTCTATCTCTCTGTCTGTCTGTCTCTCTCTCTCCTCTCTCTCTCTCCTCTCTCTCTCTCTCTCTCTCTCCCTCTCTCTCTCCTCTCTCTCTCTCCTCTCTCTCTCTCTCTCTCTCTCTCTCTCTCTCTCTCTCTCTCTCTCTCTCTCTCTCAGGTGAGAATCCGTGTCATCTGCTAGAGGCTTCTACCTGTCATATTGTATTTAAGATGGAGGTCAAAGTGACCAGACACTCACAAAGCAAGCATATATAATAATAATAATAATAATAATAATAATAATAATAATAATAATAATAATAATAATAATAATAATAATAATAATTATTATTAATAATATATTTATTAATAATTTTTATATTATTATTATTATTATTATTATTATTTTTATTATTATTATTATTATTATTATTATTATTATTATTATTATTATTATTTTATTATTATTATTATTATTATTATATTATTATTATTATTATTATTTTTTTATTTAAAATCATTGATTATCAAAATAACTTGTTTCTCCGGCGCTTCAGATCCGGATAGTGGTGTCGTCGTAAATCCTTAGCAGCAGCGCCCTGCTAGCAGTTCTCGGTATTGTCTCTTTCTGACACCAACTGAAGCCCAAAAATTATTTTATTCTGCGTGGACTTAAACACTCTCATAATCTGTAACAAACCATACTGAGCAAGGAAGCCTCTATTTTTCCGAACTGTATATAAAATATATAATCTATATATATAAATATATATATAGATATATTATATATCATATGTATATATATATATATATATATATGTATATATAGATGCAAGGAATTCGCAAGAGCAGGCGAAATATACACAAGCACTGATCTCTGGCTGAAGGAGACTCGAACCTACGAACCTTGGAACAAGATACGCAGTGCTTTACCAATCTACCCACACTGGACCAATATCTTGAAGTCCAGCTTCCGCTAGACTTTGATCCAAGGCAGCCAGCTTTCAGTTAGAGTTCGAGTCTCCTTCAGCCAGAGATCAGTGTTTGTATATATTTCGCCTGCTCTTGCGAATTCCTTGCATTGTTAATATATCTAGTAAGGCTGATGCATGCAGGGGATGAGATGAAAAGCTGTAAGCCTTCTCCCTGAAAGCTGGCTGCCTTGGATCAAAGTCTAGCGCAAGCTGGACTCCAAGGTATTGGTCCAGTGTGGATAGATTGGTAAAGCACTGCGTACCTTGTTCCAAGGTTCGTAGGTTCGAGTCTCCTTCAGTCAGAGATCAGTGTTTTATATATATGCATATATATATATATATATATATATATATATATATATATATATATATATATATATATATAATATATATATATATATATATATATATATGCAATGTCGGAAAAATAGAGGGCCTTCCTTGCTCAGTATGAGCTCTTGTTACAGATTCACGAGAGTGTTTAAATCCACGCAGAATAAAATGATTTTTGGGCTTCACTCACACATAATCACTGTTTTCTGCAGAGGTGTCCAGAATACAACAGCTTAGAAGTATATACCTATAAAAATGCACAATATATCTCTCCAAACTGCTAATATCCCAAACCCCTCCTTTAGAGTACAGGCATTGTACTTCCCATTTCCAGGACTCAAGTCCGGTTATATAAAATAACCGGTTTCCCTGAATCCCTTCACTAAATATTACCCTGCTCACACTCCAACAGATCGTCAGGTCCCAAATACCACTTTTCTCCATTCACTCCTATCTAACAAACCCCTCGCCCACAACACCTCCTTTACCCCCTCTTTCCAACCTTTTCGAGGACGACCCCTACCCCGCCTTCCTTCCTCTACAGATTTATACGCCCTCCATGTCATTCTACTTTGATCCATACTCTCTAAATGACCAAACCACCTCAACAAACCCTCTTCAGCCCTCTGACTAATACTTTTATTAACTCCACACCTTCTCCTAATTTCCACACTCCGAATTTTCTGAATAATATTTACACCACACATTGCTCTTAGACAGGACATCTCCACTGCCTCCAACCACCTCCTTGCTGCAGCATTTACAACCAACCAATATATATATATATATATATATATATATATATATATATATATATATATATATAATATAAATATATATATATATGTATAAGAACATAAAGCAGGAACACTGCAACAGGCCTACTGGCCTATGCGAGGCAGGTCCAATTCTCTAGCCGGCTTAAGCCAATGCCTTGACCTAGTCAGGTTAGACACGTCACTTAAGAGAAAAGCACTGCATCTGACCTAGAAGCACAAGCTAGTCAGGTCCAACTCACACCCACCCACACCCACTCATGTATTTATCCAACCTATTTTTAAAATTACACAACGTCTTAGATTCTATGACGGTACTCAGGAGTTTGTTCCACTCATCCACAACTCTGTTACCAAACCAGTGCTTTCTTACATCCTTCCTGAAACTGAATTTTTCCAATTTAAAGCCATTGCTGCGAGTCCTATCTATGTTAGATATTTTACCACCATTACATCCCCTTATTAATTCCTGTTTTCCATTTAAACACTTCAATCAATCCCCCCAAAATTCTACTCTTTTTCTAGAGAGTGCAGATTCAGGACCCTCACCTATCCCCCATAGGGAAGTTCTGATAACTTGATCAACTTTGTCATCCTCTTTTGTACGTTTTCCAGAGCATTTATATCCATTCTGTAATACGGTGACCAGAACTGTGCAGCATAATCTAAATGAGGCCTAACCAAAGATATATAGTGTTGAAGAACAACCTAAAGACTTCTATTAATTTATGCTTCTTGATATAAAGCCAAGGTTTCTGTTAGCTTTATTGCGAACACTTATGCACTGTTGTCTTGGTTTCAGATTACTGTTAACCAGAACTCCTAAATCCTTTTCGTAATCCGTAATATTAAGATCTACATTTAGTTTATATGAGGCATGGTTATTTTCCTGTCCAATATTTAGAACTTTGCATCTGTCTATATTAAACTGCATCTGGCACTTCTCCGACCATTGCATCAGTATTTAATTCACAATATCATATTGAATACCATGATCTATCTCCTCAAATACCTTTGTGAAGAAAGTTAGTAAATTCGTAAGACAGGAACGCCCCTTTGTAAAACCGTTCTGAGATTCATTAATCAATTTATTCCTTTCAAGATGGCTACGGATTGCTTCGGTAATTATTGATTCCATAAATTTACCAACTATGGAGGTAAGGTCTATAGTTCGAAGCAAAGGACCTGTCACCTGCCTTGTAAATAGGTATTACATTTGCCATTTTCCACTTGTCTTGCACTATGCCAGTTTGTAGCGATATATTAAAATGATTAGCCAAAGGTTTGCTAAGTTCATCTTTACATTCCTTAAAAACCCTTGCAAACAGTTCATCAGGGCCTGGGGATTTGTTAGGTTTTAATTTTTCTATTTGTCTGAGGACCATGTCACTAGTTACCCTAATCGTGCATAGTTTATTATCGTCCCGTTCTACATAATTTATTTCTGGAATTTCCTGGTATCTTGCTGAGTAAAAACTGAAAGGAAGTAGGTATTGAAAACCTCACACATTTCCTTATCACTGTCAGTGATCTCACCTGAGTTACTCTTAAGTGGGTCTATCTTGTCCCTAATCTTATTTCTGTATACCTTAAAGAACCCTTTTGGGTTAGTCCTCGAATCCCTTGCGGCTTTATCCTCATAATCCCATTTTGCTTTTCTTATTAATTTTTATTTATCTCTTTTATTGAATATATATATATATATATATATATATATATATATATATATATATATATATAATATATATATATATATATATATATATATATATATATATATATATATATTCAGAACTGAAATGATGAAGGTAAAAGCAGGAAGAGAAAGAAAGGGACAATGGCAAGACAATAGAAGGAAAAGGGGTAAGCAGAGAAAGGGGATGATATGGAAGAGAAGAATAAAAGGAAGGATAAAAGAACAGATAGTAAGCGGAAAAGAAGGGGGTGTAGAAAGACGAAGAGAAGGTTAAAAACAATGTGGAATAGCAGCAAAGAATAAAGAAGAGGTAAAGAAGAGGGATAGCGACAGTCAGGATAAAGAGAAAGACAGGAGGAGAGAAGAACGAGGAAAACACAAGAGTATAAAGGCGATAAAACAATAAAATTTCAACACAATCCCCGGAAATTCTGTATTTAGAGAGAGAGAGAGAGAGAGAGAGAGAGAGAGAGAGAGAGAGAGAGAGAGAGAGAGAGAGAGAGAGAGAGAGAGAGAGAGAGGGAGAGGGAGAGGGAGTGTTAGGTGTTATAAAATCAGTCTCGTGCTGACTCTCTGAGCGTAGATTTTCAAATCAACTCCTATTCAAAGCCAAGACGTGTGTTTAAGTAACGCCTTCAGGGTGATAATTGAGGTTTAGGTGAAGTGGCAGCGCGTCTCTCTGCCTGGTCACTTCTCTCTCTGTAAAGCCTTAAATAAGTTGCTTACCCAGGACCTATATATATATATATATATATATATATATATATATATATATATATATATATATATATATATATATATATATATATATAGGAGGAGGTGCGGGATTACCAAAACTGTTGTCCAGAGGGCTGAGGAAGGGTTTGTTGAGGTGGTTCGGACATGTAGAGAGAATGGAGCGAAACAGAATGACTTCAAGAGTGTATCAGTCTGTAGTGGAAGGAAGGCGGGGTAGGGGTCGGCCTAGGAAAGGTTGGAGGGAGGGGGTAAAGGAGGTTTTGTGTGCGAGGGGCTTGGACTTCCAGCAGGCATGCGTGAGCGTGTTTGATTGGAGTGAATGGATACAAATGGTTTTTAATACTTGACGTGCTGTTGGAGTGTGAGCAAAGTAACATTTATGAAGGGGTTCAGGGAAACCGGCAGGCCGGACTTGAGTCCTGGAGATGGGAAGTACAGTGCCTGCACTCTGAAGGAGGGGTGTTAATGTTGCAGTTTAAAAACTGTTGTGTAAAGCACCCTTCTGGCAAGACAGTGATGGAGTGAATGATGGTGAAAGTTTTTCTTTTTCGGGCCACCCTGCCTTGGTGGGAATCGGCCAGTGTGATAAAAAAAAAATATATATATTATTTATATATATATATATATATATATATATATATATATATATATATATATATATATATATATATATATATATGTCGTGCCGAATAGGCAGAACTTGCGATCTTGGCTTAAATAGCAACGCTCATCTTGCCATATAGGACAAATGAAAATTTATGTATGCAATAATTTCGTCAAAATCATTCTTAACCTAACGAAAAAAATATACTTCATTGTGCTTGCTTAGTACAAAATTATTGTAAACGTATTTAAAATATATTTAGTTAGGTTACGCTAAAATAAATTGCTCTTGTTATAATAAGGTTAGGTAAGTTTTCTAAGATTCTTTTGATGCAAAATTATTAATTTTTACATTAGCATTAATGAAAAAAATATATCTTTAAACGTATAAGATAAAATTTTAGAAAAGACTTAATTTTAAATGAGTTCTTGCTAATTGACCAGTTTTACATATTCGGCACGACATATATATATATATAATATATATAATATATATATATAATATATATAATATATATATATATATATCTATATAAACAGTCCCATTGGGACAGGTAGATTTATAATTTAAACGAGCTGAAACAACTCATTTGTTTCATTTGTTGTTCCACTAGTGAAGATAATTATTTGTGTTTACAAGCTGCTGATTGGCTGCTAGTTTAGTAATCGACCACCAATGGAACTCTGTCATTACGCGAGCATTGTTTACTTGATGCTGATTGGCTGGAAGTTGTGCGATCGATAACCAATGGAAAGCACTCTTACATGGTGACTACGTTCAAGCTTTTAATTGGCTGTTGCTCAGAAATGGATAGCCAATGAGGCACTCTGATAACAATGAGTGTTAATGATTACCTTACACTTTTAGAAATATATTCTTAACCTAAGAGATAAGAACAAATTGTAATATACTAGAATCAGACTCATGTTTAAATTCACTGAGCAGGATCAAGAGCATATATATATAAATATATATATATATATATATATATATATATATATATATATATATATATATATATATATATATATATATATTATATATATATATACATATATATATGTATATATAAATATAAATACATCCCCAACAAACATCACCAAAACACATCATCAACACACATCGCCAACAACATCCCCAACACACATCACCAACACACTGTGTCCTTCAGAAGGACCTCGCTCTCCAAGCCTGTTCCTTACCCACACATTAAGTATCATTTCCTGCAAGCAATCAACACAACTGCTGTAATACCTCATCATGCAGTATGCTGTGTACCCCAGAATACTTCATACTCCAGAGTACTTCCTTCACGCTATACCTTAGTCTCCAGTATGCTTTTAACTCCGGCATACTAAAGCAATACATCACACGAGTGCACCTCGTCCTTGAGCGTGTCTTAGCCTCGAGGATGTTACAGTGCTCCGCTGAAGGCTCAGCAACCTGGGAGACGCGGGTGTTCCAGCTCACCTGTGATGCCAGGTGATCCAGCTTACCTGTGATGCCAGGTGATCCAGCTTACCTGTGATGCCAGATGATCCAACTCACTTGTGATGCTAGGTGATGCAACTCACCTGTGATGCCAGGTGATCCAGCTTACCTGTGATGCCAGGTGATCCAGCTTACCTGTGATGCCAGATGATCCAACTCACTTGTGATGCTAGGTGATGCAACTCACCTGTGATGCCAGGTGATCCAGCTTACCTGTGATGCCAGGTGATCCAGCTTACCTGTGATGCCAGATGATCCAACTCACTTGTGATGCTAGGTGATGCAACTCACCTGTGATGTCAGGTGATCCAACTCACCTGTGATACGAGGCGATCCAGCTCACTTGTGATGCTAGGTGAGTCAAATACCTGTGCTAGCAAGCCATTAGTTGGGTATACAGGGGTGAGAGTGATGGAGGCATAATAACCAGTGAGGCTTATTGGTTCTGGCAACTAGTATTCAGTAGCCTGTAAGAAGGATCCCTGAAGGACCACTAACTCAATGGGGGTCCCTAAGGGACCACTAAATTACTGAAGTTGTTAAGGGACTATTATGTCACTGGGATTCAATACGAAGGGGCTTCCAAAGATTTAACATGGTTATCCTCAAAATTCAATAGAAGGGTTTAATAAGCTAGTCTTTTTTCTCTGTGTAGGAGTTGGGAAATTAACAAGTGCACATTTATGTACAACAAGTGGAGGATCGAGAATGTGGTTATTGAGACAGGAATGTGAGTGAGGGGGGCCTTGGCAGTGTGTACGTTGGGAAACAGATTAACTGTTAACTCCGACTGACTGAATGTTGAATGTACCCTGATTAAAACTAATACAGAGTGAGATTTTTTTAATTTTTTTCCATGAATTTAAACACACACACACACACACACACACACACACACACACAAACACATCTCTCCATGGGTCCTGAGAGAGGAAGCAGAGGCGCTATGTGTACCTCTAACAACAATATTCAATACATCTATCGAAACAGGGAGATTGCCTGAGGCTTGGAAGACAGCAAATGTAGTCCCAATCTTTAAAAAAGGAGACAGACATGAAGCACTAAACTACAGACCAGTGTTACTGACATGTATAGTATGAAAAGTCATGGAGAAGATTATTAGGAGAAGAGTGGTGGAACACCTAGAAAGGAATGATCTCATCAACAACAGCCAACATGGTTTCAGGGACGGGAAATCCTGTGTCACAAACCTACTGGAGTTCTATGACATGGTGACAGTAGTAAGACAAGAGAGAGAGAGGGGTGGGTGGATTGCATTTTCTTGGACTGCAAGAAGGCGTTTGACACAGTTCCACTCAAGAGATTAGTGCAAAAACTGGAGGACCAAGCAGGGATAACAGGGAAGGCACTACAATGGATCAGGGAATACTTGTCAGGAAGACAGCAGCGAGTCATGGTACGTGGCGAGGTGTCAGAGTGGGCACCTGTGACCAGCGGGGTCCCACAGGGGTCAGTCCTAGGACCAGTGCTGTTTCTGGTATTTGTGAACGACATAACGGAAGGAATAGACTCCGAAGTGCCCCTTTTTGCAGATGAAGTGAAGTTGATGAGAAGAGTTCATTCGATCGAAGACAAGGCAGAACTACAAAGGGATCTGGACAGGCTGCAGACCTGGTCCAGCAATTGGCTCCTGGAGTTCAACCCCACCAAGTGCAAAGTCATGAAGATTGGGGAAGGGCAAAGAATACCGCAGACGGAGTACAGTCTAGGGGGCCAGAGACTACAAACCTCACTCAAGGAAAAAGATCTTGGGGTGAGTATAACACCAGGCACATCTCTTGAAGCGTACATCAACCAAACAACTGCTGCAGCATATGGGCGCCTAGCTAACCTCAGAACAGCATTCCGACATCTTAATAAGGAACCGTTCAGGACCCTGTACACCGTGTACGTTAGGCCCATATTGGAGTATGCGGCACCAGTTTGGAACCCACACCTAGCCAAGCACGTAAAGAAACTAGAGAAAGTGCAAAGGTTTGCAATAAGACTAGTCCCAGAGCTAAGAGGTATGCCCTACGAGGAGAGGTTAACGGAAATCAACCTGACGACACTGGAGGATAGGAGAGATAGGGGAAACATGATAACGACATACAAAATACTGAGAGGAATTGACAAGGTGGACAAAGACAGGATGTTCCAGAGATGGGACACAGCAACAAGGGGACACAGTTGGAAGTTGAAGACACAGATGAATCACAGGGATTTTAGGAAGTATTTCTTCAGCCACAGAGTAGTCAGGAAGTGGAATAGTTTGGGATGCGATGTAGTGGAGGCAGGATCCATACATAGCTTTAAGCAGAGGTATGATAAAGCTCACGGCTCAGGGAGAGTGACCTAGTAGCGACCAGTGAAGAGGCGGGGCCAGGAGCTTGGACTCGACCCCTGCAACCTCAACTAGGTGAGTACACACACACACACACACACACACACACACACACACACACACACACATACACACACACACACACACACACACACACACACACACACAATGGCACTGCAATGGATCAGAGAATACCTGACAGGGAGGCAACAACGAGTCATGGTACGTAATGATGTATCACAGTGGGCACCTGTGACGAGCGGGGTCCCACAGGGGTCGGTCCTAGGACCAGTGCTATTTTTGGTATATGTGAACGACATGACGGAAGGGTTAGACTCAGAAGTGTCCCTGTTTGCAGATGATGTGAAGTTAATGAGGAGAATTAAATCTGATGAGGACCAGGCAGGACTTCAAAGAGACCTGGACAGACTGGACACCTGGTCCAGCAAATGGCTTCTCGAATTTAATCCTGCCAAATGCAAAGTCATGAAGATAGGGGAAGGGCACAGAAGACCACAGACAGAGTATAGGCTAGGTGGCCAAAGACTGCAAACCTCACTCAAGGAGAAAGATCTTGGGGTGAGTATAACACCGAGCATGTCTCCGGAAGCACACATCAATCAGATAACTGCTGCAGCATATGGGCGCCTGGCAAACCTGAGAACAGCATTCCGACACCTTAGTAAGGAATCATTCAAGACACTGTACACCGTGTATGTCAGGCCCATACTGGAGTATGCAGCACCTGTTTGGAACCCGCACTTGATAAAGCACGTCAAGAAACTAGAGAAAGTACAAAGGTTTGCAACAAGGTTAGTTCCAGAGCTAAGGGGAATGTCCTATGAAGAAAGATTAAGGGAAATCGGCCTGACGACACTGGAGGACAGGAGGGTCAGGGGAGACATGATAACGACATATAAAATACTGCGTGGAATAGACAAGGTGGACAAGGACAGGATGTTCCAGGAGGGGACACAGAAACAAGAGGCCACAATTGGAAGTTGAAGACACAAATGAGTCAGAGAGATAGTAGGAAGTATTTCTTCAGTCATAGAGTTGTAAGGCAGTGGAATAGCCTAGAAAATGACGTAGTGGAGGCAGGAACCATACACAGTTTTAAGACGAGGTTTGATAAAGCTCATGGAGCGGGGAGAGAGAGGGTCTAGTAGCAACCGGTGAAGAGGCGGGGCCAGGAGCTAGGACTCGACCCCTGCAACCACAAATAGGTGAGTACAAATAGGTGAGTACACACACACACACACACACACTGTTATTTACACTGGTGGAGAGCGGGTGAGATGAGTTCGGATCCTTGTGGCTATGAATAGAGGGATGTGAGATAATGTTTTTATACTGAGGGGTGAAATTTGCACATAACTGCCTGTAATCTGCATGTCACTGTCTCTAATTTCCTTATAAATGTCTATAATTTGCGTCTAATTCCCCATAATTTGTGCATAACCACCTATAATTTGCGTATAGCTGGATATAATTTGCATATGACTGTCTGTAATGATTGGTGAGTCCATGAGATATAAGATATAAGGAGCACTGCAGAAGGCCTACTGGCTCATGTACAATACCGAGAACATGAGGAATTAGACACAGGTGCAACATCTGGGTAATCAGTCCCTCAGTCATGGAGTTGGTGGAGGGACTGATTGTCTCATCTTTCGTATATATTTCTTCACATTATGTCCTTGTATTGTACTGATAAAGTCACTGGTTTCCGAAACGTCTACAATACAGATACCCAGATGTTGCATGTGTCTAATTTCTCATGTACTGGCTCGTGCTAGGCAGGTCCAGGTCACACTCACTTAAATGGGAAGGAGCACTATAGCAGGCCTACTGGCCCTAGCTAGGCAGGTCTAACTCACACCCACATACACCCACTCATATACTTGTCTAACATAAGAAATGAGAAACACTGCAGAAGGCCTATTGGCCAGTACTAGGTAAGTCCTTCTTAAACTCTAGTTTAAAAAGATTTAGCCTCACTGACGCTGCTTGCGAGTTTGTTCCCACTCCTCCACCACTCTGCTGTTAACCAGTGCTTTCCTATATCTTTTCTAATTCTAGTTTTTTTTCAATTTCAGCCCGTTGCTGCGAGTCCTGTCTTGGTTAGATACTTTTAGCGGGTTATTTACATCCCCTTATATTTATTCTTGTTTTCCATTTATACACCCCGGACATGTCTCCCCTAATTTTACATCTTTCAACTCTAAATTAATAAAAAATTTCATTTGGGTTTGAAGCCGATCAGAAGAGACATTCCCTAGTTATCATATGGGAAACAATTTGCTTAATAACACCGACAAATTGAAACTTACATAACTCAAGTGAGTGAGAAGCTGACCAGAAGAGAAATTCTTCATTAACCTATCTGAAATTTCAACATTGCAGCAACCTGGACTAAACTTATGGGTTATTATCACCATTATAGAAAACATCCTCACTAGTATTTTGTAGCCAATTAGAAAAAGAATTCGCTATTTATTGACAAAAATAATATCACTATTTATTCAATAACATTGGCAAATTGAGACTTACGGTGGCCAATGGCAGCGTGAAGCTTGTGTTGAGGACACCACACCAGTGGTGAAAAGTTGAAGCCGATATGATGAGTCGTTCTCCAGTTATGGTAGGGATTACATCAATTCAAAGGTTTTTATTTACTATTTAGTACATCAAGTTTACCTGCACATAAACGAAATTTAAAAGGTACTATCCTGGAACTTACGAGGTACTATCCTGGAACTTACGAGGTACTATCCTGGAACTTACGAGGTACTATCCTGGAACTTACGAGGTACTATCCTGGAACTTACGAGGTACTATCCTGGAACTTACGAGGTACTATCCTGGAACTTACGAGGTACTATCCTGGAACTTAAGAGGTACTATCCTGGAACTTAAGAGATACTATCCTGGAATTTAAGAGGTGCTATCCTGGAACTTACGAGGTACTATCCTGGAACTTAAGAGGTACTATCCTGGAATTTAAGAGGTGCTATCCTGGAACTTATGAGGTACTATCCTGGAACTTAAGAGGTACTATCCTGGAATTTAAGAGGTGCTATCCTGGAACTTAAGAGGTATTATCCTTGAACTTAAGAGGTACTATCCTGGAACTTAAGAGGTACTATCCTGGAACTTAAGAGGTACTATCCTGGAACTTAAGAGGTACTATCCTGGAACTTAAGAGGTACTATCCTGGAACTTAAGAGGTACTATCCTGGAACTTTAGAGGTACTATCCTGGAACTTAAGAGGTACTATCCTGGACGTAAGTTACCTCAGCCAGTAAACACTGAAGCTTCAGAAGAGACAGACTCGAATTTATTTTACGTGATTTAAAGGGAATAAAAATTTCACTCTTGTACACATAGAATGATCAACACTGCAGCACCAACACTGCAGCATCAACACTGCAGCACCAACACTGCAGCACCAACACTGCAGCACCAACACTGCAGCACCAACACTGCAGCACCAACACTGCAGCACCAACACTGCAGCACCAACACTGCAGCACCAACACTGCAGCACCAACACTGCAGCACCAACACTGCAGCACCAACACTGCAGCACCAACACTGCAGCACCAACACTGCAGCACCAACACTGCAGCACCAACACTGCAGCACCAACACTGCAGCACCAACACTGCAGCATCAACACTGCAGCACCAACACTGCAGCACCAACACTGCAGCACCAACACTGCAGCACCAACACTGCAGCACCAACACTGCAGCACCAACACTGCAGCACCAACACTGCAGCACCAACACTGCAGCACCAACACTGCAGCACCAACACTGCAGCATCAACACTGCAGCACCAACACTGCAGCACCAACACTGCAGCACCAACACTGCAGCACCAACACTGCAGCACCAACACTGCAGCACCAACACTGCAGCACCAACACTGCAGCACCAACACTGCAGCATCAACACTGCAGCACCAACACTGCAGCACCAACACTGCAGCACCAACACTGCAGCATCAAACACTGCAGCACCAACACTGCAGCACCAACACTGCAGCACCAACACTGCAGCACCAACACTGCAGCACCAACACTGCAGCACCAAACACTGCAGCACCAACACTGCAGCACCAACACTGCAGCACCAACACTGCAGCACCAACACTGCAGCACCAACACTGCAGCACCAACACTGCAGCACCAACACTGCAGCACCAACACTGCAGCACCAACACTGCAGCACCAACACTGCAGCACCAACACTGCAGCACCAACACTGCAGCACCAACACTGCAGCATCAACACTGCAGCACCAACACTGCAGCACCAACACTGCAGCATCAACACTGCAGCACCAACACTGCAGCATCAACACTGCAGCACCAACACTGCAGCACCAACACTGCAGCACCAACACTGCAGCACCAACACGGCAGCACCAACACTGCAGCACCAACACTGCAGCACCAACACTGCAGCATCAACACTGCAGCACCAACACTGCAGCACCAACACTGCAGCATCAACACTGCAGCACCAACACTGCAGCACCAACACTGCAGCACCAACACTGCAGCACCAACACTGCAGCACCAACACTGCAGCACCAACACTGCAGCACCAACACTGCAGCACCAACACTGCAGCACCAACACTGCAGCATCAACACTGCAGCACCAACACTGCAGCACCAACATTGCAGCACCAACACTATAGCACCAACACTGCAGCACCAACACTGCAGCACCAACACTGCAGCACCAACACTGCAGCACCAACACTGCAGCACCAACACTGCAGCACCAACACTGCAGCACCAACACTGCTGAATTTCACTCTCCACCGTCGTCGTATTCTTTTTATGTCACCTGTTGTGATTGTATGAAGTTCCGCCACTGTGGATTTTGGAAGTTATCCCAGCCATTCCTGGATGCTGGGAACAGGTTCAACAACTCTGATTATATGCCACGTGAACATACCAATTGTTCCAAGAATTTGGTCCTCGTTACCGTACACAAGTGTTGAAAAATGTGAAGCCGATTAGCTGATGCGTTCTCGAGTTATGAGCGAAAAAAATCGTAAAGTAGGAGGAAGGAAAAAAAAAGAGAGAAAAAAGAAAGAAGAATAAGGCAACCTCTTAAAAGGTTTCCTTCATGTATACTTAGCAAGGAAATAAAAGACGGAAGTGGAAGAAACACAAAACAAAATATAAAAAGTATAAAAAAAGATAATTGATCAACTTTTATTATTATTATTATTATTATTATTATTATTATTATTATTATTATTATTATTATTATTATTATTATTATTATTATTTCAACACACCGGCTGTCTCCCACCGAGGCTGGGTGACCCAAAAGGAAAAACGAATGTTTTTCCTTTTAAATTTAGTAATGTAGTAATTTAGTAATGCAATGTGTACATACATATGTAGTGTAACCTAAGTGTCAGTAGAAGTTGCAAGACGTACCTGAAATCTTGTATTTGTATGAGACAGACAAAATACACCGGCAATCCTATCATCATGTAAAACAATTACAGGTTTCCGTTTTACACTCACTTGGCAGGACGGTAGTACCTCCCTGGGTGGTTGCTGTCTACCAACCTACTACCTAGGACATTATTATTATTATTATTATTATTATTATTATTATTGTTATTATTATTATTATTATTATTATTATTATTATTATTATTATTATTATTATTATTATTATTATTATTATTATTATTATTATTATTATATTCAACAGAGATGCTATGTTCATAGGGGTAACAAAGAGTCCGACCCCCTCCAACACATCTCGGGTACACACACACACAGTAGCGACCAGTGAAGAGGCGGGGCCAGGAGCTAGGACTCGACCCCTGCAACCTCAACTAGGTGAGTACACACACACACACACACACACACACACACACACACACACACACACACACACACATGTAATTTCCAAGCGATGAACTATGATAAGATGCGATAAGACAGTACCATATATTCCCACACACAAGGTTGTGTTTAGGCTGTCTACAATGAATCCCTTCTGGCCTGCGCAACTTGTACATCAGAGACCACAGATAACTACGGGCTGGGGGTGAGAAGTAGTGCTGGAAATGAGAGTGTGGGAGTTTTGTGTGTGTGGGGCATGTGGTTCTGTGGAAGGCTGTGGGGGAAGGGGGACATGTGCGAGGTATAAGTATTCGGATGGAAATGTAGCAGCAGGAGTTGTAAAGTGTGCTAGGAAATGTTAGG